>QKMX01348401.1:13804-24845 GCA_003401595.1 Venustaconcha ellipsiformis
CTAGGGGTTAATGAGTTAAGTAAATAACATACTTTTGTTGCTCTGCAGCAAAACACCTAACAAATTTACACATCACAATAAATAGAACAAACACAGTGAATGGTTTGCATTGGGGTTTAGGAAGAAGCCTCTTTATTTGGGGGTCAGAAGTCAAAGGTCAGGGTTACTATAGTGGAAGATAAAAAAGTACACAAATTTTAGTTCTTATGATTCACTTACATCTCGGGTAAGAAAGAGACCCACAGACTTTGAAATAAAATGGTCAAAGTTCAATATCACTGATGGAAAGCAAAAGAGGATTTGTATAATAATTTTCGTGCTTGACATGTACCTGCACAAAATTATGGAAGGCTTACACTGAAGGTAAATAAGAAACCTGTTGATTTGGGGCTGACAAGGTCAGATATCAAGAACATTATGACTTGCACAATAATGTTTCTTCTTGACCAGACTGAATAGATTTCACATTGATAAAAAGAAACATAATGATTTTTAGGTCCAAAGGTAAAGGTCATGGCAAGTTCAGTAAACAAGTTTACTGTACTACAAACCTTGACCAAAAGATAAGGTCAAGGATACCCATTGGTCAGTAATCTCTAGTTAACCATACACTACTAGCAACTAAATTGATTATTAAAGATGGGTGGCTTTAATGTACCATTCAAAGTACTCTTATTTAAAGTTGATTTTTTTCTTTAATTTATTCCAAGATAGGACCAAGGTGGTGTGATAGTATTTTTGATACTGCTTGATGCTGGCCTGACATTCCCCAAGATATTGGCTCATGATCCCCACCCCATGTTCTCTTCAAATTGCTGTGGGATGTGGTACCCCCTCCTCCTTTCTAGGAAGTGAGTATTTCTCCCCCTCTCTCCCACCATCCATGGTGCCATGGATGTCCCTTCCTTGATTTCAAGATAGGACAGATGTGACAGGTGTTGAATCTGCTCCATTCTCTTTAGCCTGTGCCAGTGCAGATGAGAGTGGCCTCCCTCACCTCCTAAACTATATAAAAGAGAACAGCAATTCCATTCTCCTAGGAGGTCCACTTAGTATTGCTAGTCCCATCACACACATGCACATATGTGCACGTGTACACACGCACACACACAGTTTCAAGATGGAACAAGAGCTTACACATATTTCCCAGGTACAAGAATTCACCAGGCAGTTAGGGCAAGGGGTGCACCCTAATCTGCTGAAGGGTGCTGTTGAGATGGTGGAAAATGACCAGACTTGAGCTTTTTGTTATTCGAGTTTTCTGATGTCAAAATGAGGCAGAAAGTTTTGGCCCATACTTGACCTAACTTCCTTAAACAGATGTCTTGAGAAAAAAATGTCTCAAGATGGAAATTGCAGTCTCAGTCAAACTGCCATAAGGACCTGCAACTATCATGTTTCCATCACTCTTTAGATTGTGTACCTTCACATCTCCATCTTCTCTCCAGTATGGTTGATGCACAGCATCCTCAAAGATTCTCTTTTGAAAGAGATGTTCCTCTTTTGGCAATGTGAATGAATCCTGTCCCTCCTGGCCAAGACCTTGTTGGCTTGCCTTTCCTTCTTTCCTGTAAACTGTGAACTCGGATATGGACTTGGTTTCTATAGTGACACTTTACTTGTGCCTACTTCATTTTATGCTTATAACAAACTGGAGACTGCACAAGGGCTAAATCTGGACCAGTTTCTGGCTAAAGTCACATTCACACACGCCATGCCACAACCCCACTCCTTTATCTAAACTCATGTAAGATTTGGAATTAGCCAGAAGACATAGTCCTTCAAGAACTTTGGTTCCAGGAAGAGATAACCACTCATATAAACAAGTGGAAATGCAGGGAGTGTTCCTAGCCTTACAGTTGTGTGTCAACCTCACAAGGCATCATTGTATTATGGTCACCCCATACAACACATTAGTTGTAACATATCTTGGATGTCAGGTAGGTACACATGCTCTTCATCTTGCATGAAAGTCTGAAAACATTCTCATATTGGTAGCCTCAAAGGAGATCATTTTCAAAGTCTGCCTTCCCACCTTTCAAAATAATTCTGCAAATGTTCCTCCAAGGCAACATCTCCACTGCTTGTCTCGTCCTAGTTACCACCCTGTGGACCCAGCAGTCATGGTTCAAAGACCTACTCAACCTGTTTGTAGACAAGTCCACAGAGGAGGGATCTACTGTCGCAGTGCAGATGATTTCTCCTTTACCACAGCCCATAGATTATCTCTTATCTTTACTCTTGGCTCATCTCAAGTAGTCAATTTGTTTGGGCCAGTTTTTGAGCATGAATAACCAACTAAATTGTCCAGGCTAGGAGGCAAGCTGCTTCCAGGGTTTACAATGCAAAGTGGAGAATCTTGTGTGATTGGATGGTATTCATTATGTTGGTTGTGTCTTGTGAGTCACTGGGAGTCTGGCCATCCTATGCTGTTTGGAGGACAGAATCATTGGCTTGGACTGGTGATAATTGTGTTGGAAAAGGAAATCAGTGCAGTAGTAGCTAGCTGTCCATGAAATCTACATTGCACACAAGCCCTTTATTTGTATTGTTTTTGTGTTACCTTTACTTTTCAATAATCAAGGTGTCATTTTAATATGGAGAAGTTGTACTTTTAAACAAGCTGTCAATCTTTTTGAGTTTGACATGCAAAAAGTTAAGAGCCAGCTACTGTAGTATAAACACTTTGTGCATTTGTGTGGTCAAACTGTATTGTTTGTCCAAGGTTACCAATATTTTCAAGATTTAGCAGCTTTATTGACTCATTTTCATACCAAAGCAAAGACATCATTAGATAATTTTGTCGGTATGTAATTCTTTTATGAAAAATGTTTGTGTTTGAAAGGAAAATTCCAAGCATCACAGCAATTTTCATTTCAGTCAGTTCTAGAGAACAGCTCCAAAATTGCCTCACAATGGGATCATTCCAGATTGGCCAAAAGAATTTGAAGGTTATACTTTATCATGACCCCAAGTAAATTGCAGTCAATCGGCTGTTGTCTTGACAGTAAGTGCTTTATGAATATAGTACAAAAGCATAATGTGGAAGATGGTGGAAATTGGTGGAGACTCTTAAAATGCTTTTTTATAATGCATGTTAGCAATAATTTTTTTCATGATAAGTAATAACATGTAGGTATATCTGTTGGTGTCTTCACTTTGGTGTGACAGTGTATCAATAAAACTAAACAAGCTTAAAAATACCCATGACCTTGGGCAATTATAACACTGACCAGGTGAAAATAAAACAATGTTAGACATTGTCTGTCTCAAAACTTGTCATTGGTCTAACTAAAGATGTGTGATAGCTCTTTGAAAAGGAAAGTCTTTCCAAATTGAAGTGATGTCTAGATTTCCAAAAAGTGTCACTTGTAAATGCAAAGATCATTAAAAAGTCAAAGACAAGGTGTGAAACTGCAATTTCTCAATTTAGTATTAAGACACTGTATCTGATAATTATTGTATAGAAATGGCCACGTTCTACAATGGTTTTAAACATGCTGTCATCACTCTGAACATAATATTTTCATGATTTAGACCCATTGTAATATTGAGTTCTTGTTGGGTACCTGTTAAAAAAACAAAGTAGGTTTCATGTGAAATGTTCTAGACTTTAGAACAAGTATGCAGAATAATAAAAGTAATCAATAATTGGTATTCACTCAGTGATCAGTGTGTACCTTGGCTGCTTGTTAAATTTGGCAAATGCTGACATTTATTCTCAAGGTTTGACTGCATCTTCTTGACCCAGGGATGCGTAAGCAGTAACATTTTCCCAAGCACAATCAATTTTTACCTGGTCAGGAAGAGAGGAAAAGTGGTTATCCTGTGCCAGATTGGTGGTCTCTGGTTATGGTGTTTGCCAGAATGGAAATGCAGCAGAAATTCAATAGTATATGCAAAAGCTGTCAGTTGCACAGGATATGGATTTGTAAAGGCAACAAGTGTTGACCTGATGCTTGACACAAAAATGAAATAGGAAGCTGCATGTGCAACTAGAATATCCCACAATTAACATACAATGCTTGCAAGTATAGCCCAGCAAAAATTCACTGCATATTTCCCATCTTGGTGGAACATTTATGATGCCGAGTTCCATAATGTGCATATAAAAGTGATGCCAAGTTTGATAATTCATAAACCTATTTTATTTACTATCAGTAGAATAGTTGCATTAGTCAGCTCTCTTGTCCACCAACAGAGGCTGATAACAAAGGTACATGTCTACACATATAGTTCTCTTCAAAAAAATAATTTTTAAAAAATAACAATTTCTTGCCAAAAATGTGGTCTATTAACTGATCATGTCCAGATTGCAAATGACAAATGCATCAACAGGATCAAACTCAAGTTGTTAACTGCGATTGACCAACAACTTGTGTAGTTTAGCATTTAGTAATATAAATACAATGACTGGAATTGTAAATCAGCAATAAAGCACTAGGCCAAGACAGTAACACAACAAGTACATGTGAAGCAAAACATGTACTTTGATGCATGAGCTTGCATTTTCCTGAAACTAAGATTTTTGTACCCACATGAAATATTTATACAATTAAAAGAACATGAAATTGCTTGATTAGTCTCAATGGTCATGTCTATCATTGTTTCTTCGAGGCAGTTATTGTAAAGACATAAGCCAAAATTCTTTAAAATTATTCAACAAACTGATTTCAGTATAATTCCAAAAATTCAAGATCACACTTTTAAATGTTGAAACCCTGCTATTTTTGTTTCTTTTGAATAATTTAAAAGTAGTGCTGTTTTGCAATATATGTCATAACTCGTGAAGGAGAATCTTCATGGGAGTATGATTTGCATAGATTCAAGGTTTCCAGACTTTCCTGATTTCTAGCTCTTAGAATCTGGCTCAGTCCTAGAATGTGTGGGGCCCAAGACAGCAAGCAATGAGCGCAGGTCCCATGCCAAAACAATGCACGGGGCCCAAGGTGGTTGCCTTAATTGCCTTGCCCTAGGGCCCGGCCTGCTATGAATCAACAGCCAGAAGTAAGGAATTTTCAAATTTGTTCATGTAATTTCTGGATAAATTTGATTACTTGTTATCTGCATTCAGGTTTTTCATTAGACATAACCATTGCTGTTAAATGATGAGTATCCTTTAAGCAGTATTTTCCAGTTTTTAGCTAAATCTAACATTTGAGAATGGGCTGATCCACACAGTGTCTATGTGGACAAGTTCCATATTTATACAGTAGGACAAATAGACGAGACTAAACACCTTGGTATCTATGTTGCGAGAACCTAACTGGCAAAATCTAATGGAAGTCTTACAAAGTTCACATCGGCAATATTTTTTTCCCTTAAAATTCCTGCATTCTTCCAGTTCCTTCAAAAGATAAAATCTGTTGCATGGGGACAATATGTGCAAGAGAGAATGCCAGAGGTAGTAAATTTAGCAAAATTAAAGACCTGGGATGTCAATGTGATCATGTCAGAAGGCAGTCTTAGTGGTGTTACATTACTTGCTTGCAGACTTGTACACAATAGGGTCTGAAAACTAGACCACAACATAAGCAAGTGTTCAAGTTACATGTGGCTTCTGAAAAAAAAAAAATAAGAAAGGGATGGACACTAAGAATGAGAAGAAATGTGATGGAAGGCAGGTTAAATGGTTAAATACTTCTTTTTTTTCACTTTGAGAATAATTGTAAATTAGTAATTTTTTCTTTTGAAGTTGTTTGGTTTACAATATAAATTACCTTTATTTTCAAAATGACCAGTTGCTGAAAGATCGGTAAAAACTTTACTCCAAGAGGTTTACATGTATAATGTGTATAAGTAAAAATATATTTTACCAGTGATTTTGTTTTAAGCAAAAATGGCTGTTTTCTAGCATTATTATTGATTCAGAACAAAGCAATTTTTTTTCTAATGGATATTTATTTCAACCAACATCCAAACAAATTTTGGGTTGTTGCTGGTCTGTTGGTAAAACTTTAGAGTTGAATATATTCATTGAAAGGAATAATGAAATTTCTATTCATCAATGACCAAGCCTCATGAGTTCTTATTCAGGAATGTCAAGTACACTACAAACTTTGGAACTTGCTTCTCCAGAATGAACTCTATTTGTGAAACTAAGCTTTTCATGCACTGAATATTCCTTACACTTGGTTCTATTGCTATTCTTTATCACATTTGCAGTTGAGTAGGATAAACCATTTATTAATGTTAGATACTTTAATTTTATTACTTGTATGATATTTTAAACAGTGTTTGTTTCTTGAAATTAATTGACTTGATGCACAATCATGACCACTAGTTCTTGTGCAGATTTAATTTTTATGTTCATTAACTCTTTAATTGATCTGATAAAAAAACATGATTAGGGTACTAATACAAAGCAGCTCTACTTTTACTTGATTGTATCTATGCAACAAACACTTCTTTCTGCTAGTTGGGGGACAAGTTACTTTTCACATTTGAATACAAGAGGGAATGCTGCATGCTGATTTTATGATGATTACACTAAACCAAATTAAAAGATAAATTGAAACACATCTTTTTCTTTACAAGACTTGTTTAAGTGGTATTTTATTTCTTAAAGTTTGTCACAAGTAGACATTACCAGAATTTTAATTATCAATATTTCCATTGTATGTTGTTATTTACAGTATAATATCTACCATTTGCTTCAAGTTGTCAATTTCATGATGTTGAGTAAAATTTCCAGAGGCTAACTACTGTTTTGATGATAAACAAAGTGATATATCATTGTTTCATTTACTAATTTTGATAGCAATTTTATTTATTTTCAGTAAATTGGAGTAATTGTATTTATGTTAAATAAATTGGGGTCTGCTTTAAGGAGAATTTATTTTTGAAGATACATTCTTTTCCCCACATTATAATCAAGTTTGCAAGAAATCCAGGCACACTAAAATGAGGAGATGGTGTACTCAAAAAGTCCCCCCCAAAAATGTTAATTTGAACAAGTTGTGACTTAGTTTATCACAAGAAAGTTCCAGCTGCAACTGTCTCCTAAATGCACAAGTACATGTTTTGAATTGATCTGGTGGACTAGAAAAGGATGCAATACTCCACCTGCTTCAAAAGGTGGAATTATCTCTTTGTTAGGGTTTGATGTGTTTTTAGTTGATGCAGTTATCACTATGCAAAGGTTGCCAAACCATGAATGTTTGACAAAGCCAAAAGCTCATTTAGAACAAACTTCACAACATTTTTAACATGCTTATTTCTTATCAAATGTGCAAGCCATTGACAAACATTGGTAAAGTTGCACAGTTGAGAACTGAAATTTTTGTGCAGAAACCATTTGTTAATTTCAAATGAACTTGACATATGACCACAATAATGATTACTTCAATTGCAAGTCATCCACAAAGTTATTGGAGGTCTACAATGTAGTTTGATTAGATCAGGGGTCAGCAACCTATGACACACATGCCACATTGTGGCATGTCAGGAGGTTGTGTGTGGCATGCAAAGGGCAGCCATAATTGTAACGGTGTTGATGTCTTACTGGTGGCATGCACTTTGTAATTAATCCAGAAAAAAGTGGCATGCTATGTATAATAGGTTACCATCCCCTGGATTAAATTATTTCATGCACTGCTCTATATCCTGTAGTTTATATCCAGTTGAAAAACAGTGAACTTGGATTCCACATCCAAGGTGTGCATACTGATGATCCCACATGAAATACACTTTGAAATCAGAGTGGAATGGAGAGCTTCCTCCTACTGTTTTAAGGTATGCTTAATTATATGTTCCGGAATTCTTTATGGATTCTTTCAACAGGTACAAGATTTAAGATTCATTTTGCACACACACTTTAAAAAAAGAACGACACTTTATCATGTGCCTTTCAGATTTTTTTTCATTTTGCATAATTGAGGAGATGGAACAAATTTCAATAGAAGTTTTTTGCTATATGTCAGGTCTTGGAAGAAGTGTGTCAGAGAAATTGTTGGGGTGGACCCAGTTACCAGCTACACTCCACCATAACAAGGGATGGGAGTGGAGATATGCAGCTCTTCCTCTTTAAGGTCAGATATCCACGCACTCACTTATGGATAGGAACAAGCTCTTGCAAAAACTCATAAAATTTTTTGTCTTACCTTTGTCATCATTATTTTTTACATTTCTTCGAGTCATTAATTGTGGTGGTTAATGTTTAGAGAGATTTATTTGTAATTTTATTTACAGTATTTCACTTTTGTGTATAAATGCCTTTTATTTTTCATAAGACTTTTCTTGACATGTTCAGCTCAGTATTTTCACCCAATTGCTTTGCATGGGAGGTGCTCTTTAAAGAGAAGCAAAATAACATGATGCAATTCAATTTATGTGATATAAATTCAGATAAGTACTTTCTACAAACAGTTTTAAGAATGTAATAACTTTAATTTTAACATTTTTGTAGGCTTTCTTTAAACATGCCAATTTATACATGAAAAGCCAAAGGCTTGCTAAAAATAATAATCCCCCGTCCAAGCATATTTTAGATGCAATAGATGGGGGGTTATTATTGGAGTAAGCTAGAGGCTGAGCATGTTATAGCCAACAAAAATAGTAACTTGTGAAGGGTGTCCACTTGTTTTGTAAGACTTGTGTCACTCAGTTTTATTTCTTTTTAAAGAGCACCTCTCATGCAAGCACAAGGGAGAAAAGGCTAATTTATGCATGCTCAACCACTGGCTTATTCTAGTAATGGCTGCCTTTCCATCAATCCATCACATCTAAAGAATACTTTGATATGAGCCTATATTTCTCTCCAATTGAAGGCAAGGAATTCTAGTCGAGGCTGACACATTTTTACTGTTCTATAGCTGTTTACATGTCTTGATACCTATTTCAATAGGGCTGGCAAAGATCCCTAGAATGATAGTGTTTCTTTATAGGCAGAAGAGGGAGAACTTTTGGGCATCACTTTTTGTAAATTTTAAGTCAGAATAGTTGTCAGTGCAAAATGTAATATATTTGGACTTTGGAGATATTGACTCTTCACATCAATAGAGTTGAATTGATTTACCTAGAATGTCTTGAATGATACTTGGGCAGCTCAGATTTTACCTCGAATAATGTTGACAGCATAGAATGAATAAACAGAGGTACTTGTGGCTATTTATTTACTGTTCATCCTACGTTGCTGGCTATATGCTGATATTTTCAGAATTTAAATTATATTTTCAGCGTATTAATGATTTATATTTTCAAACTTTGCTTAAAATTGCCAGAGAAACCTTCCACTGCAATGTCTTGACTAATTATTTTAAATTGTACTGATAAAATTTTGGTAAAATTTTCTTACACATTTTCTGTAAATTAGGTTACTGCTATGTTTTGGAAATAGAGTATTAAGCACTCCAAATTAAATACATTGAAACTTATAACATATAATCCTATCAGTTATCTGGTATCAGTCCCAGACAAGCCACTTGTTTGGGTTTCCAATGCACAATTGTAGTACAAACCCAACCTGTCCAAATTGATCACCTCCATGGCCAAATTTATTGATTTGTTCCAAAAGTGACCTTTTCAGGATGGTTCCAGTAATGTTTACAAAAGTGGGTTTTCATATTGGAACAGGCAGACTGACTTTTCCATTATCCTTGATACATAAAATATTTCTCTATGTTCATTACAGGTAACTATTCCTGCCATGCCATCCACCTTATTCCAGCCCAACAAGCTGAGCAAGTCCATTGACGAAGCCAAAAGTATCGCTGCAGAATACACTCTTGCACAGCTTGGAATTCCACTAGATGGTTTGTTCATTGTATTGTTACAAATTTTTTTCATCCATGAATGATTTACTTGTATGTCTTTGACAAACAGTATCATTTTTTATGGTCATCTAAAAACTTGTGTGTTTTAGAAAATTTAATTCTCTAGCCACATTGTAAAAACAAAATTTTAATTCTACTTGACTTTGTCAAAGGAGACTGTGTGAAAACTATTACTGTATTTTTTCTTTTTCCAGTCAAAGCCATTTTTTTTTAAGTGTACTTGATTGAAGGCCATGTAAGCTTGTGGCATGGCCCAGTGTCCATTGGGAAAACGTCTGTGCACGTTTAATGCATTTTTCACATGTAAAACTGCTTGGCCATTAGAGATCAACTTAGACGTACTCATCTGAAATTACTTTTAAAGTGGCTCTTATAGCAGTGACATATCTTCCAAAGTAATAAGATGGAAAAGTCTGATTTAATCTTCTGAAAATGCCTGAGCCAATTGTGATCAAACTTGGAAGAAATGTTTCATAGGACATGCTGTCAGAATTGTTTGGTTCCTCACCCCCCCCCACTGCTGATGTGGCTTCCTTAGCAACTTGTTGGAAAACCTGTTTTTAATGCTTTTGGGTTTTGTTTTTTTTAGAAATGCAGAATAAATTTTGATTAAACTATGTTAGAACAGTGTTTTATCCAAGTTTTGTTTGGGGTTTTTTGAATAGCAGTAGTGTGGAGTCCATAGGAACAATGTGGAAAAACACTATTTTTAACTTTTTTTCCAGAATGGCCTGGTCAGTTTCAATCAAACTTGTTTGGAGAATTTGTTAGGTTGTGCTCCATCAAGATTCTGTTCTGTATGGCTGACAAAGCAACATTGTAACTTCCTTACTAACCAGTTGGAGAATTGATTTTTTGCTAATTGAAAAAGGAAGTTGATTTTGATAATATTTGGTATGAGTGTTTCCTAGCACATGCTGTCAGGTTTTTAACTAAGGTAGCTCACCTAGCATTTGTGTTTGCCAATGCAAACATGGAAAACTTGTTTCCAACTGCTTCCTACCTATGGCTGCTCCCAACAACAGTGGTATTTCCATGGAAACTGGGTGGTTAACTTTATATGTGTTTGTGATTTGGATTTTTAATGTAGATTTATAAATTTTTCGGTTATGCCTCTGACATGTAACATCATGTCCCACCCAGTAACATTATCCTGACATCATGCCAACCAGTCCTAACACTGACTTCGTAATGCCGAGTACCTAGTGAGACAGCTGTTAGTACCTTTTTTTTTTTATCACATAGTCGGTATAGTTTTCCTACAGTGC
>QKMX01348404.1:0-13821 GCA_003401595.1 Venustaconcha ellipsiformis
ATATTATCAATAATGAGTATTGGAGAACCTCATTCAGTTAGATATTAAACTGTCAACAAATCAGATTTGTTGAGAGTAGCAAACTTTTGTGCATTAATATCACTTTTCCCCTTTGTTTTTCTTGCTAGGTTTTTGGAAATCCAGACCAATAGACACTTGGCTCATTGACACTGCACACAAACCTCTTGATTTTGATACTATCAACACAATAAAAAAGATGAAGGACACAGCCGATGAAATATATAATGAGATATTTTCCCTTAATGAAAAGTTGAATAATATGCATGACACTTTGAAGGATTTGAATGACATTCTGAATGTCAAAAACCAGACAATAGATCGACTGATGGAGGCATTAAGGAACATGACTGAATCTCTGCTCAATCTAAAAACTAATTTTATGTCCATCAATACCACTTTGGCTGACTTCAAACATTTCATCAAAGGCTTAAATAACTCTGTGTTTAATATGGACGACACGATTGGTAACATGGATTCTACTTTGCGCAATTTGGAAAAAGCCTTCCAGATTATTAACGGGACCTTATTTAACATGAATGATTCTGTGTTCGGAATGAATGATACTCTTGTTGATGTCAGAGGTTCGTTAAAAGACATGAACAAGACTTTGGCAGAAATAAACGAAATGGTTTTATATTCAAATAAAACATTGGAAAGTATGAACAAAACAGTCGGTAGCATGGACTCAAACATATTTGATTTGACTATCAAGATCGATAAAGTGAACGGAAGTTTATCTGGAATCAATATTTCTCTGCTTAATATATTTGACACGGCTAAAAGATCACACGAAAGACTTTTCGGTGTGGACGAGCGATTGAAAAGGATGGCACAGTCTCTAAGTAAAATGAACTCTACAACAGATAAGTTAAATATAAAATTCCATGACATCAGTACCGCATTACAATCTATGAACGAAACATTCTCCAACTTCACTGGAACATCCTTGGAGGTAATTGAAAGATTATTTAATATCGATGATTCCATAGTAAACATGAACAACACAGTAGATAATATGAATACATCTATCGTGGGCATGAATGAATCTTTGGGACAAACTTTTAAATGGTTAAAAAATATAACAAATATTCTACAAATGTTGAACGGGACACTTTACGACGCTAATGGGACCATTACCATCAGCCTGAAAGATGAGACAGTCTTCTATATGCTGAACGAACTTTTACACGTGAACGGTACTCTGGTTGAGATGGAAAATGGATTAACTAATGTCAATAAGAAACTAGATCAGATGGATGACCAGGCTGAAAAATTGTTCCATGTGTTTCGTGGTTTAGAGGAGGCTCTGGACCTGATAAATAACACTTTCACAACCCTCAATCAGACTATTAATCAAATGAATTTAACTCTGCACGACATCAAAGAAACTTTAGAGAAAGTGAACGTGACAGTACGAAATGTGAACAAAACTTTGATAGAAATGGAGGTAGCTCTAAAGACGGCAAAGCTAAACATGGATGATGTAAACGAAGCTATATCACCGATGGATTCCAATCTTGACGAAATTGATACAAAACTTGATAGCATTAATAAAACTTTTGATAATATAAAACACGTCATGATTTCAAGTAACAAGACGTTGCTCGCTTTAGACAATAACATTGATGCTCTTAGTGGTTCCTTATCAAGTATGGTTACTACGATAAAAACCTCTAATGAAACATTTTCTGTTGTAAAGTCTAAGTCCAGTATAATGAAAGACTCTCTTGAGCTGGTAAGGACTGCCGTTAAAAGCCTTATGGACAAAATGTCCAACTTCTTTCAGACACTAGTAAATGTCAATAGAACAGTGACTGAAACAGCAGGAAACCTCGACGAGGTCAGTTTCACCGGTCCAAGCGTGAATGAAACACTATTGAACGTAAACGGAACACTGATGAACTTACAAGAACACTTTGATGAAATTGAGGCTCAGTTTACTAAATTTGAAGATGCATTTCCACACCTACGTGAACTGATGTCAGATGTTCAGTCAGATATCAGTGATCTGAAAACAGATACTCAAACAAAAATGGACTGGTTATCAAACTTGAATGAGAAAGATGTCAGAGCAAAAGAGCTCTTGTCACATGTCCATGAAACGTACGAAACTACCTTTCAAAAATGGCATAGAATTAATGGAAAATTATCCAACATTGGTGTGTATGGACACAACATCTCCGATCCTGTAAACAGTGTTATGGATGAAGTGGACAGATTCCAACGAAAAATCGATGAAACAGGAGAAAAACTGATGTATCTTAATGGTACTATTCCTGCGATACAAGAACAAAATAAATACATCAGTGACAGGTCGCAAAGAACGATGCACAAAATAAACAATCTAACACGAAATTTGGAAACTCTCCAAACCATGGTTCCGGGTCTCCTGGATTTGCTTGACAGTGCCAGCAATGTCAACGTATCAATAAACGAAATAATTAATGATCTCGGGGTGTATAATATGACCTTATTTGACATGAAAACCATTTTGAATAGAGATATGAAAGACGTTAATTCTATTAATGCCTTACTGTGGGATAAAAATCATGACCTTATCAGCATCAACAACTCTCTATCAGATTTTAAGGAAAAAATAAATAAAAGTAGTTCACTACTTACTAATGTCGGTATTAAAGTGGAAGGATATGACCATAATCTAGCTGATATGGGCGAATCAATGACAAAGCTTCATGATAAATTCGACACATTGACGAATATTGTGAAAACAAATCATCGCATACAAAAAGATATGAAAACCGTTTCCAATTCTGGTGAAACTTTGCAAGAAATACTGAGGGAATCTATTAAAAATGTAAGTGATCTTTTAAATAAGCTAGATTCATTAAAAGATGCAACAGAATATATCAGAAGATACAACAATATAAACGGGACTTTTAACGCATCAGCTTTGTACAAAAATATCGACGAAAAATTGGTGGTTACTGATACTTCAATATCTGACCTTCTCCAGAAATTAATGACTCTCAATGCTACATTTTCCCAAACAAGAGACCGGTACTCCAGTGCTACCTCTGAATTCAGTAACTCGAGTTTGGATCTTAGTAACGGAAAGTTTATTCTGAACAACATGGAGGTGGCTGTCAGAAATGCATCAGTTTCGTTTGATGAGCAGCATTCGAAAATGAATGATATTGTAAAATATATTCTAAACATAAACAATATGGTTATATCGCTAACCACGGAAACGGACAAAGCGAACAATACATTAAATGTGAAACAAAATAAATACAATTATAAGAACAACAACTCGCCATCTTTAAAAGAAAAATTTGATGCCGTGAAAGTTTTTATTTCAAAGATAAAGATGGCTCTAAATGATACGAAAATAACGAATTCAGACACTGCTTTCAATGTAAACGCGCTTCAGCTAAAACTACACGACTTTACAAATGTAAATGCGTCAACCAAGGATATGAAAACATTGTTGACTAATAACATTGACACATTTATTATGGAAGAGACTCGGCTAACGCAGACAGTAACGGAATTCGATTCACTACAAGAATATTTTAATACGATTGATGATTCCAATATGACGCTTGATGAGATGAAAGAGATATATTCATCAGTTAATACAACATTAGACAGATTCCTTTTAACCTTGGATCATTCGCATTTTAATTTGTCATCAGCCATTAACGGAATCCGTGCCCTGAATGAAAGAGTTTACAATTTAAGTGCGTCTCTCGATCGGTATAATTATACAGATGTTAAGATGTCTCATTCAGGAGAAAGAGTCCAACAGACTGAAAAGGTCTACAATGATACAAGCTTCAAACTCAGTACAGCTATGCAGCATCTTGAAAGCTTACACAAATCTTTGATGAATATCAAAAATGAATATCAAAACGTAACTGAAGATATTGTTGAAAGAGTCAATGCATTTATAAATGAATCTATAAAGGACGTTAACAACACTCTTATTGTTCTAAATGAAACAATGAAAACGTTATATATGGAACTTATAAATGTCAAAAACAACTTTACCAAAGGCGACGAAATTTTGAGGAACTCAACATATACTGAGGAAAATTTCAATTCAACTTTGGATGATGTTGATTCTGTATATATCTCAGTAAACGAATCTATTGAGAACCTTCTGAAAAAAATTGAAGACGTTAATTTTCTAATCAAAACTACTGACCTAGATATTGAACGTATTAATGACACAGTGCATAATACTAATCAAACACTTTTCATACAACGCCAAAAGATGCACTATGTAAACAAAACATTCCCTCATTTCTTCACACATTCCCAATCTTTGAATCTCACAAGGCTTGATATTCATCAAAAATTAACGGATGTGAGTGCAAAGGTAGCATTACTTAAAAATTTGC
This sequence comes from Venustaconcha ellipsiformis, assembly GCA_003401595.1. Lineage (NCBI taxonomy): Eukaryota > Metazoa > Mollusca > Bivalvia > Unionida > Unionidae > Venustaconcha > Venustaconcha ellipsiformis. The sequence goes on from QKMX01348404.1 coordinate 4,386, forward strand.
ACAGTAATTTAAATGACCAAATATCCAATATTACGAATTTAAACATTTCCATAAAGTCACAAGAATCAGAAGCTTTCAAAATGACCAAACAACTGGAGAACATTACAAAATGGCTTGAGAAAGTCGAAAACATACAGAATAACATAAACGACAGCCTTCTTTTTGTCAATGGCGAAGCCTATAATGATCAAGAATCGCTTGAGCAAATCAAAGATCGATTTCAGAAGCTAAATCAAACTTTAAACAACATAACTTCAGACTTGAGCCTAATGAACAGAGAACTTGACATCATATCAGACTCCGCTGACATAGTTTTAGAAGAGTTTGGACACTTAAACACAAGTTTATTCGCATATAATAAAACTCGGAAAGATATTGACAATCTTCAGACATCGCTTCTAGACTTGACATCATCTGTCTCGCCATTATCTGAAAGCCTATTTACACTACACGTGAGGGGCAAAGAATTAAATGTTACTTTCATGGATATAACTGAAAGATTTAGTGGCATAAACCAATCAATTTTTGATTCTCTTTCCACCCCGTTCGACATGTCTGTGCGGAATATTACATTATCTTTACATCAAACGCACGAAGCTCTTCGAGAGACCATCCATAATTTGCACAATTATTCAGAAAGAACATCCAATATGGAAGATTTAATTGAAAGGACATTATCATCTCGAGAGGAGTTAGAAAATGTGACGCAAATGGCCGACAAATTCATTAATATTACGAAAGAATTGATTGTAAATTCCAAAGTTCATGCAGATGGTCATGAATCTGTTATAGAACGCCTTAAATTAGATATGCAAAAGCTACTTGAAAACCTTTCTAAAATGATCGAAACGTTCAGAAAACAAGAAATATTAGATTTCGTGAAAAGCAATATGCAAGATTTGGTCGAGAAATATTACGTAATAAATAATACATTTCCGAATTTACGTGCATATATAGATGACGTACAAGTAAGACATGTTAGGGTCACTGACGATTTATCATTGTTAACTAACAGATTAGAAGACTTTCCATTCATTAATATTTCGTTGTCTAATTTAACTGCGTCAGTTAATTATACTCACACAGATCTGAATATGGTTAATGAACTATATAGAAGAATTAGCAAAGAGTTTAATGGCCTGGAATATCCTTTTTTGAAAGGAAATTCCTATTCTTTTATTGATAACGAGACAATTGATGAGGTCCGGAACAAATTTAAAAATATAAATGATACTATGTCTTCCATAGAGCAAACTGCTGGACAGATGGAACTTACTCTTGGGGAAGATACATCAATATTTGCACGAACTAATACTGCAATCAATAAATTAAATGACATTTTTGACAATTATACGAAACTTGAAAAGGACATTAAGGATCTTGATACAAATATAGAAGTGACAAAGAGAAGTCTTACGCTATTAAGTAATGACGTAACAAATTTTGCAGACGAGCTCTATCAAATAAACAAATCTTTTAATAGACTTAACTTGCAGTATGAAACACTGAATACAACTGCTATCAATAATTTACAATCGAATATTATTGACATTGTAACTAAGGTTCAAAATATATTGAACATCAGTGGAAAAAGCATTAATTCGCTTTTGAACATTCATAATAGCACTTATGACTATTTTGAGGACGAGTTGAAAACAATATTCTATGACAATTTTACCGAACTTATTGATTTAGAGGAAACCCTGCGAAATATTTCAGCAATGACGACCATCTTGCAGGACAACAACACACTTGTGCAGAAATCTGCAGAGAAACGGAGGAAAGATTTGGAAAGTGTGCCTGATGATATAAAGAATTTGCGAGACCTTCTTCAACAGTTAGATGAGCATTTTAAAGAAAAGGAAAAGTTTGATTACGTAAGCAGACACATTGAGGAACTGAGGGAAAAGTACAAATTTGCAAATAACTCACACCTGTTGGCTCTTGATGTAAAAGAAAACGTCGAAGAAAATCTAAGTGACACAAACAATACACTCGAAAACTTAGTTTCACGATTTGAAACATATCCAGCGGTAAATATCTCGGTGACAAAGCTCCGGGAGGTGTTGAAAACTGAGGAACTGTTTTTAAGAAATGTAAATGAATCGCTCAAGGAAGCCAGAAACATATATAACACACTGAATGATACTTTTCTTCAGGGAGATGACTATCAACACAGACCCGAAGAAACCATCGATCACATAATTGACAAATTTCAAAGTCTGAACAAAACGTTGGACTCTGCTCTGGAATCGTTCATTACTGATAGAATGTCTCTGCATGAATCAGATAGAAGGATAAAATATGTTGATGATTTTATCAAAGATACAAATGCAACTTTGGATAAATACAGAGATATTGTGTCCAATCTGGATAAATTAGGAACTAAACTGGGCGAAAAGAAAGAGGACAAAAAGTATTTCGATCAATCATTTGGTATGTTACATGACAATATTGCTGACCTCCATTCGGAATTTCAAGGGCTTATAGGTGATTACAGTCGAGTCAATAGTTCTAGCATAAGCAGAAAGCGAAAGGAAATAGAAAATATTCTCAAAGAAGTATTAATAAAACAATCGGAAATAGAGGTGAGAAATGGCTCACTTTTTGACGGAATTCTTGAAATTGATGACGATTTGGAGTCGACAAATAAAACATTGAATGGATCCATAAGTGATATATCCTATCTAAAGAGTATCATAATAAATGCAACTAATCAGACTTTAGCATTGAAAATAAAGTTTATAGACTTCTCGCTGAATTTCACGATGGCGTCAAATCTTGTAAATGAAACAAATAGTCTTGCTGCTAAGGTAAAGGACCTACTTAGAGAACTTAGAGAAATGTATATTCAACGTGAAAAGGTTGATTACGTTGACGAGACACTCCCAGGTCTGAGGGAAACCTTTGCAGAGGCTAACAGGTCTATAGCCTATACTTCTACAAAGAAGACACGATTTAATGACACATTAAACAATGCAAAGGTAGCACTTAAAAATCTTGACGACAGGATAGCAACAATTGCAAATATAAACATTTCTTTATCTAAGGAAGAAGAGGAGATTTACAACGGTAAAGAAATACTTTCTTCATTGTCAAAATCGGTTCATAATATTGAGAGACAATACACTGAACTCAATGAAAGTTATCTTGAAGGAAGTGAATATATTCATAATCTAAATGAGACTGTAGCTGAGATTGTTAATAAGTTCACCTTAATAAACAAGACGCTCGAACACATTATTACTACAGCAGACAGACTTCAGTTTACTTTTGATGCTAAAGATAATTCATTAAAAGAGATACTAGAATCTATTTCAAAGACAGATTTGTTGTTAGATACCTTTGGGATTGAAAGCAGAAGGATAGAAGAGCTAACAAAGAAGATTAACGATACAAGTGAGATGTTATCAATAATTAGAAATCAAACAAATTCTACCATTAGTAAGTTTGAATTGTTAGAAGATGTCTTCGATAACATGAAGTCCAGATTTAGATACGTTAATAGCTCTGAAATTCAGGCAAAGAGATCAAGTGTAGAAGCAATGATGACAACACTCAAACACTTAAAAGACAAAATTGATACTAATGTGAGTGAACTTGAGACAACATTCAACCAAACAAATGTACATTTTGTATCCGCAGCGGAAAAAATGAGCGGAATAATAAGTGATCTGAGCGAACTGCGCTTCATTCTCAACAACGTTTCCAGAGTATCAGACCAGACGAATGATAGTATGATAACATTATCAGAGAAAACAATGTACACTCAGAAAGACATAGAAAACATGACTGATGCTGTCATTTTATTAGATGTATATGTCCAGGACTTAAAAACTTTGTACATAGAAACTGAGAAAGACGACTACATCAACCAGACTGTACCCTCTGTGAAATCATGGTATGCTAATCTTAATACATCAATTCTAAACTCAGAAAATGATCTTCAAAAAGCGGTGGATACATTATTAAAAGTTCAAAGCAAGTTTGAAGCAATCGATGCAAGGTTACTGAAAGAGCCTTCAATTAATATATCGCTTGATGAATTAAATTCAACAATACATATATTTAGAGCAATTTTGAAGGATTCTGTAAAATCACTTCAGGATGCACGGCAAAAAATGGAAACCATCAATGGAACATTGTGGACAGAAAACGGAACCTTTATAAACAAATCAGACACAATTGACATGATTACCGAGAGGATAAGACATTTTACTGGCAATTTAACAACAATAAATGCGATGTTAAATTCAGCCAAAAACAATATATCAAGTACTGACGACTCTTTAGTAGACATTAACAGTACCTTAAGCGATATTGACAAACTGCTTGACAAATATGATAATACATCTGCAAATCTTGTCACTATGCAAGATGACATCGACGATTTCCATTCGTCCATTCAGCAGAAAGAGGAATCTCTTTCTAAATTAAAGATAAAATTGGATGAATACAAACAAACTCTATCAAGCATGAAACATAAATATAGTAACGTCAGTCAGATCATGTTAGATAGTAATGCATCCTACCTCGATAGTAGAATTTACAATATATCTACGGTAGTCAGGTATATAGAAACTGTGACACAGAATTTGAGTCAGACAATTGCAGTCATTGACAAAGCCTTCACTGACCTCAATACTACTTTCAGAACAACTGTAAATACAAGTGAGCAGATGCAAGATATGTTGAACCGTGTTGATTTGGAGTATGTTTATCTAAAGAGTAGACTGAAATATTGGAATATATCTTTTGATGACCTTACTGAAGATGTATCCGCACTGAACATAACTTTAACATCGATGGACAAAGATTTGGTTGAGCTGAATCAAACATTACACAGAGAACAAGAGAAATTTTCATATTCTGAAGACGCTTTGCCTTCTATAAAGGAGAATCATCAGCGTGAAAGTGAAAATCTATCCAAAGCAAATAATTCCATCCAAATTATAACGAGATCTCTGTCACGCCTAGACGGACGGATCAGTGAGTTAGAGTCGAGGCTGAGCCTATACCCAACAATCAATATTTCTTTATCCAAAATGCGAGATGATGTTACAAAAATGAATGAAACACTTAATAATCTGCAGGAACAATACAAAAATATGAGCTGGATTTTAGAAATGTTACAAGAGAATATTACAGCCACGGAAAAGAGAGTATTTGGAGAAAACATGAGTTTATCAATACTTCAGAAAATATACACAGAGCTCGGTTACGCCGTAGACAATGCGAGCAATGTTATAAATAATATGGTAAAAAGCTTTTCGGAGTTGAATGCTGCAATCTCAAAAGTACACCATTCAATGGATCACATTAACATAACATTGGATGAATTTGACATATTGAATCAAAACATTACGCAGCAGAAAGAAGAAATAGCTGTTGTGAACGAAAATAAGAACATTACTGGATCATGGCTGGAAAAGTTAATGCTAGATGTTTCTTCCCTTAATAATAACTACAGAAAACTACAGGATACGTTTCTGGATGTAAGAGAGGCGGGCATAAGAACGGATGAACCACTATTGGAACAGAAGATCAAACACGTTGAGCAAACATTGTATACTCTCTCCAAGAACGTTACAGATAAGACGAAGGGTTTTGTTGAAGCAACAAGTGACTTTGAAAAGATGAATTCTACCTTGTTTAATATGACATCTGAACTTGACCAATTGCGTGGAACCTTAGTCCAAGTAAACAATACTCGCCTGACCATATCCAATACTCTGGATGACGTCAGTGTAGCCTTGAACATAACAAATATAGAAGCTGCAAATATGAATAGGACTTTGGACATACTGAAAGCATCAGTCACTGAATTGGAGGAGAAGCTTAAGCATGAACAGCAGAAGGTGCACTTTGTAAACAGAACTCTTCCTGAAATGGTAGAAAGCTATTCTCAAGTCGGTACATTCCTTAATTCCACTGAAAACACTCTAATGGCTGTGATAAATCGGCTAGAAGATTTATCAATTCAGCTGAATGCCACAAAGAAACGCATGCAAGCTTTCAAAACCATTGAAATTCCTTTGGCCAATGTGTCGTTAGATTTGGATGAAATGGACAGAACTTCCAGTATCTTACTTACCGAATACAAAGATATGAAAAACACTTTCGATAGCATCAAATCAGATTTGGTTTTACTTCCCGATTTAAATGGAACACTTGCTGGAATTCAAGACAAGTATTACAAATTCAACGAAACATTGACAAAACTTAAGAAGGATCTTCGTGTCATGAATAAGACTCTTTCCTCTATGGCACCAATCGTTTCTACCCACAGCGACATGCTAGATGACATGAATAAAGATTTGACTGAACTATCATTTCTTCAGGAGAGAATGGAAAATTTGAATATAAGTCTCCACAATATAAGTACCGCGATTACAAAAAACAAGACTTTGTTACAAGACATTTCCAATAATACTGTTCATCTTGATGAAACGATTCGTAGAATGAAGGAAATATATCAAGATCTAAATCACACTTCACTCGCTGAGAATGGTACTGTTTCAATTATATTTGATTCACTTATCTCTTTGAATGCATCTCTCAATGAAGCAAACCGTCGACTGCACACTTTAGAAGATACTGAAACTGGTGCGTTAAAACGGTACGAGAATTTAGGTCGTTCGATGTACAACTCAACTACAACAACTGACGATCTTAAGAAGCTTGTAAGAAATGCCGACATGGAAGAGAATGCAATAGAGGCACAAGTTCAAACGGTAGCATCCGGCCTAAAAGATGTCCACATAAACACAACAGAGATGTGGGACGATGTCCTTAAATTGGACGAGCTGCTGAGCAACCTTAACGATACCCTCTTCCACGAACAGAATAAACTCCATTATATTCAGGACAACCGTCCGAAAATGATGAAGAAGCACGAGAAGACGAATGAATCTCTCGCATGGACAGAGAGGTACGTACGAGGCGCAGAGGAGGATCTGAATACTCTAAACGAGAGGTTGGCAAAAATGACAGAGATGATGAATCAGCTGCCTACTCTAGACATTAACTTAACGAGTGAAATGGAACAAATTCGTAACATGAATAAAACGGTCTCTAACTTATTCGCGCAATTTGAAAATGTAAGTGATAATTTTAATGCACTTAATGTTTCCTATCTGCAAGACATAGCCGGATCTATGTCGGAAGTTCAGTATAGATATGGGACATTCAACAATACCCTTGACGAAACGAGACTTTCTCTTGAAAATATTCAAGCTAACACCTCTACAATTGGGGATAGAACTAGTTTTCTGGACTCATATTTCAATGACATAAATAGCACGCTTGGTTCATTTATGGATACTGTGAATAAGACGAATATTTTGGGATCAAAGATGGAAAACGTAAATGAGACTCTTAAAGCAGCAGCCGGAGTTTTGGATTCTTTTCAGCCAAGGGCAGATGCAACAAAGAGTATACTAGATGAAATGCTTTCAAAATACCAACACATCAATAACTCTTACATTCAAAATATGATAAATGACGTCGAACAGAAGTTGAAGAGAGTTCAAAATGCAACAAAAAATTCAAAAGATGTGAGTGATAACATACTTAAATCTTTCTCCATCGCCGAAAGCGATTACGGGTCTATCGTTAAAAAACTATATGGAAATACCACCAGCTTGGACAAACTAAAGGATATTATACGCGATGTGGATGGGAGAGAGGAAAACTTACGAGACACTATGTACCATATCAACAAAACTCTGGAACATCTTGTAGCAGAGCAGCCTGGTATTGTGTCTGCCTTTTCGGACCTAGAGGAATCGTTGACTTTACTCAATGAGACACTGGTGAAAGAACAAGAAAAGTTAGATTACATCAAGGACTCGCTCCCAGTTTCGAAAGAACATTATAAGTACCTCAATAAATCTTTTGAGAGTACTGACATGCATATCCAAGCACTGGACCACAAATTGGCAGTAGTCGAAGATAAGCTTCAGCATGTGAAGCATCGGCTGCAGAACTATTCAACACTCAACATGTCAACCGAGCTAATGGACAAGGACCTCAAATATATGAACAATTTAACCGACATCATGCACAAAAACTTCACAGACATGAAACTGAGATATACGGAATTGAAATCTTCTGTCGAACAATTGAGCGATGTAAACGCGTCTATAGAAGAAATTCAGAAACGATTTAGCAATGTCAATCAGATTCTGGCTTCTTTTGACGAGGAGCTTAAAACAATTGATCAGACTGTAAAAGGTATGGATGAATCTGTCCAGGAAATTGACAGCAACATAAAGAAAATCAACAGCACAATAGACACATTTACTGAGACTGAGAAAAAAATACGGTCGCTAGGAAACTCCAGTACAGAGACAGGAGGAAAGATTAAGAAAGTGGAAAAAGATGTTGTAAATTTGAGTACCAAATTAAAAGGGCTGACGAATACACTGAATGACTTAGATAGCACATATGGTGACATGAAAGACCCTGTACTTGAAAAAGGCGGTGCAGAAATACGAGAAAAGTTAAAAGCTGTTGGATTAAATATGAATCAAGTTAATAAGACTCTGTACAGTATTTGGCCTACTTTCGACGTGGTCAACAAAACATACGAACGGATGAAAAATACTATCTCAAACCAGACCTTGAACATCCACAATGCTGACAAAACCTTATTGAGTCTTAACAAGGATCATGCTGCAGCTGACACAAGTCTTCAAAATGTAATCAAGTCAATCACAGCAATAGAGACAAATAGTACGACAATAACCAAACCTCTTGCAGACATTGGTAATCAACTGGCAAATATGACGATGGAACTGGTGAAAGAAAGGTCCAAACGAGATTATGTGAACAGCACACTTCCTAAGCTGCAAAATAGGTATTCGAACATTACCGATTCCCATGCGACGTCTAATTCTGCAATTGAAGACATCAAACAGAAAACCGAATCAGTAAAAAGCATTGTTTCTAAAATAAGGAGAAAGATTCAAGACTTCGGTATTGAAAAGCCAGACAAACAATTCACAGACATTGAAATATCTGTGAATGCTATGGAAAAGACCCTTGAAGCCATCCTAAAGAAGTATGCAGCTAATAATAAAACATTAGAAGACTTGAAACCGAAATTGTTTGGATCTGGCCCACAGTATAACCGATCAGAACTAGTAACGGACGTAATGGAGCGGTTCGAATTTTTCAACAAAACGATGGATGGAATCGATACATTGGTACAAGATATTGTCTCATCCTTAAAAGACATGGACGTCAACTCACAGTTGTATAGTGGAACACTTACACAGATGGATGCTGTCATGACAACTACACCGGCGACAACAACGCCATCTGGACCACCTGATTGTAAGTATTCCATACGTGTTAGAATCCTATGACTAAATTTGCAATCGATAGTTTAAAATTGGCAATAAACTACGAGTACACACACACACACACACAC
>QKMX01348409.1:0-11249 GCA_003401595.1 Venustaconcha ellipsiformis
ATATATACACACATGAAGAGAAACGTACTGATTCAAGTTCTCTCTCTTTATTCTTTGCTGATTTTTTAAGTAAGTGGGCTTATTTTTGTTTTGTTTAAAACGCTGATTTAGAAAAAGATGGCGTTGATCATATTTTACAAACTCCTTGAAATATTCTCTCTCAATCTTGAACTTGATCTTTTTCTTTGAGAAGATAAAGCGTTGTATTCACCTGCATTGCCATTCATCATCGACTCATCCATGAACAAAACAAAAAAATAAAAAAAGGAGTGAGCCAGTAAGAATAAGCAAATTAAGCAAGAACACGAGCTTGATGAAAAGTGGAGCGTCTCCTGGACCTGTTGGAAGAACGATACATCTACATTTATACCTCTGTAGTCAGTATATTTGGGTGATAGTCAGTAGGTATGGGTTCTGGTCAGTGGATGTAGGTGTTAATCAGTAAATATAGTGTACATTTTTCAATTTAACTTTTTCCTTTGACCCCATATTCCATTGATGACCCTAGGCATAAGAACATCACTGTAGGATCATAATTTTAATTTCCAATTTACCCCTACCCCCTCCAAAAATGCCACATTAGTGATAACCATATGGATGTCTTTAACATGGGATTCCCTTTAGAACCAAATGTCACATTTTTAATTACCACCGACCTCAACGAGTTTTTTTTTTTAAACCTCATACTGCAAATTCCATACTACATTATTTTGATTTTTTTTTTATTTGTAATAATTTGTCTCTAAGATATCAGTCCCACCCACCACTCCATCTCCTGTAAATAGTATCATCATTCTAAACAGAAACAGAATGATTAATATTTCATGTATAATAAAACTACCAATGAATGAAGCAGTAATACATTATCTCAACAACATAAGTTTTAAAATTTTCTGAACTCGTAGATTTGTGTGATTGACTCATTTCAATCTCAAACAGTCTTCAGCATAACGTCAAATTTATGTCCGATTCCTTAGTTTCAGCCTGAAACTCTGCATTTAGCTAGTTTTAACTGTTAGCGAACCGAATTTTGATGTCATCTTAACTCAAAATTTTCATCAGATACCTTACACTCTCATGAATGTAGCAGACGTTCTATATAAGAAGGATTTAGGTCAGAGTCCGCAAAATGCTATAAATGGATGTAATCCCCCATCATCCTTCATTGCTTATTGCAAAGTACGCCAGAAACTAAATCTGAGAAAATCGTCGGACTGCATTGTATCACATGTGAAGTTTGATCTGACTCGTGACCAGTCGGTTTGAGTGCTCCATAGCTCCATGGCACGTGCTCCGCGGGAGGTACTATAATTGGTAATACGGGTTACAACTACCTACTTCTCAAAGTCAGCCGAGCACATGCACTTCCATAAGTCATAAATCTTGATGCGTGCACTCCCTTTTATAACATATTTTAGAACCTAAAATAATTAAATTGTCGTTGCAATGACCTACTGTTCTTGCTAAACTTGTGCAGAGTTCGAAGGAGTGGCGGTGAAAATTTTAAACAAAAGATACGTGGCATCAGCATATTTTCTTCTTTGCTCATTCTTATAGAATTGGCCATTTGATATGGGGTGGGTGGGGATGTAAATTTCTGACAAATCCGAGCAAAACTATTTATTTCAAGCTATTGTTGTGCCGATATACCCCCACCCCTATTGTGTCAGTTATTAAATAACAGTGAGAAACACATTCACAGTTCTGTTTATGCAATAGTTCACCTGCGTCCTCTCCCGATACTTTTCGAAAGTACCAATACTATTTTTGTTATTGTATGTATTACCCGTCATAGCGAACACTAATTTATCGATTCAAAAAGAATATTATACAAGTGCTCTCCCCTGGATCTTATTTACATACGGGCTCTTTGTATCCAGAGCGATCTCGACAACATTGTTACAGGCTTGCTCGACTCAAACAAAATACCGCCAAGATGAGTCGGGGGAGTAATAGCATCCTTAGCGAGCTGGAATGGGATGAAGGGCTTAGCATGCCAGTTGCTAATGCCGAAAACAAAGCACTTGAAGATGAGGTTCGATGGTTAAACTTGCTTGAATAATCTCTTGGTCGAATAGCATTACATGTCTAAATGGGGACTGGGGGTGGGAGTTGTAATACAAATGGTATAACCCTTTGCATTTGAGAACATAGTATAAAACGTTATTTCGTTTCATACAATCATGTTAAGAACAAACGCAAAAAAATTTATTGCCAGCGCAAGATGGAATCAATTGACCAATATTGGGTCATTTTTGCTACAATGTTCGTTGTTACGGAGGTCTAAAAACAATATCAGAAATTAAAGTACTAGAAAGACGGAAAAAGTAAAAACAATCCGAAATGCACGTAGTTTTAGCAAAGTACTCATGAAGACGAATGTATTATAATACGTGTTGTTATGAATCAAGAGCAAAATAAACTTTGATTTAAACGATTGGGATATGAATTATTAATCTTTTACCGCTTTATAACAGAATTCATGTAATGAGATCTCTCAGTCGTACTTGATTGGACAGGTATGATAAACAGTAAACTGATAAATATGTGTCAATCGTGATGGCTAATTTGCAGTTATGACAGCACAATTCATTAAAAAAAAATATAAGAAACCTTTTTAGACATGTATGTCCACAATATATTGGTGTGCATCTTAGATATTTGTATTTCTTGCATTTCTTTAATTACTTAGACTATACATGCCAGAAACCACTATTCTGCAAATAGTAGTGTCAGAATAATTATATCAAACCTGTTCATAAAATTAAATCATATGACAAAATCACCTGAACTGTGCATTTGTCATTAATCATTCTACTTTTGGTACTTTGATAGTTTTCAGTTTCATTTAGTGTACGATTTATGATTCAAGTCAAGTCAGGTACAACTGAGTGATGTCATTACATGAATTGTGCTGCAACTCGGTAAAATGTAAATGATTCAAATCAAAGTCATTCAAATCAAAGTTAATTTGCTTTGTATTATTATTTAACAAATGCAAATCACGATAAATTCATCTTCTTGAGTATTTTGTTAACAGTTTGCATATTTTGCTGTGTATTTCAGTTTTTAAGAGTATTTTGATGTTTCTAGTAACCAGTGCAAGTCACATGGGTCATGTAAGCAAGCATTACTATTATAGCCATTTTTTGAGAATTTGATTATACATGCTCATTTTATTAAGTTTATTTCACTAATTAATTATCATTCCTTGCAAAGATTAGGATATTACTGCCCCAAAAAATATGTTTGACAAGATCAGCTTTAAAGTACATGGATTTTTTATGAGACTCAGAAGACAAAAATAAAAAGTGATCCAGTTTAAACCATATTGAATGTCATGCACTGTAATATCATTATGAAATCACCTGATATTAAAAAATGGTTTTATTACTGGTACTCTTGCATTACCAATAATGAGACCTTATACTTACTTTTCTTCACCCATAGCAAATGAACATTTTTTGTCAGGAAGTTTTGTGATGATTATTCAGCAATCTGGAATTAACATACTTTGATAAGAAAGATTACAGTGTGGTATTAGATTTATGAACAAGGATTAAAATTTTATTTTTGATTAGTAAACATGCTTTTTTATGAAGTTAGCATTGATAAAATATAGATAAGCAGAACTAAGAATTTTTATCAAGTATTTTTAATTTTAGTTAATAGTATCACTTAAGTACAATACTGGTCAGGATACAAGCCAATATGGTGGCCTGTGTGGGTGCCCCCCCCATTATTAACATATTTGCTGACAAGAAAGTTTGTAAAAAAATTTGATGAGTTATGACAGAATATAAAAGGTTTTCATGGCAAGAAAAATGAATGTTTTGTTTACTTTTAGTTCCCTTATCTGATTTTTGTACCCCATAACTTTTCTGATATGGTGCCACGCTGAAAATGACTCCCTGTGCAAGTTCACAGCTTGCACATAGCTTTATACCAGTCATACACACAATGCCTTGCAGAAAATTTCACACAGGTATAATGTTGTGCAAAAAAGACACTTATTGCACAGGAATTTCTTGATATCACTTTAGTGTTTGCTAAGGCAAGTCATCCTAAATTCTTTTTCAAACTTTATCAACATTGTGTGCATAAAAGGACTAAAAATTCCAGTCATTTCATACAGGAGTTTGAAACTCAGATCTCTCATATCATATCATGTTCAATAGAGCCTTTATATAAAGGTATGTGGACAAGTTTATTTCAGTGCTTCTTATATAGAGTGAACTGTTTACACTGTCAATGCTGACTGTTAACTTTAAAACTCAGTAACATAGATTTTACAACTCCAGTACTTTTTAGACTTTCACAAATGAGCAGTATTATATGTCAGTTTACTTTATACCAATATTGTACTATAACATATAGCAAAAAAAAAATGCTTTCCATGAAGAAAGGTATACCTTACAAAAGTCCAGCCTGCAGGTTCTGAAGCTTTTTTACTTTTGGCCTATTTTAACCAAAACTTAAATGACAGAAAGAAACCATAAAGATGATAAATTTTCAAACTTGCTATTGTATGCTACAAATCAGTTTTAATGACCAAAATTGAAATTCAATGATTTACTTAAAATTATTGAGATATCAAGATGTCATGGGTTTACAGTTATCATGTGTAATTTAGTTAAATATTTATGTATATGGCCAGATTGTGTAGCTATTGTGGCATTTGCTTTTGATGAAAAATGCCTGGTAAAACTACAGATGTCTGTCCATCTGATGGCAACACCTAGGTTAATGGTCTACATATATATATATATTATTTTATTAGACACTTTTGCTGTAAGTCACATAAATTGGCATTTAGATGTATCATATAGAGTACTATATCTTTCAGTGAAATTAGGTCATTGTGCCCTAATATTCATGATCTAGTGATTTGTGTCGATTTTTGCATTAAGTTTTTTTCTTCAAGCATGTTTATCTTTGGAATCGCATAGTATAAAATGAATTTGCATCATGACTGCACCTTTCAGTGAAATTAAGTCATTGTGCCACTTAATTTCTTGATCGAGTGATTCCTCAATCACTGTAATCTTTGGAATTACATAATATAAAATGTAATTGCATTATGACTACAGTGAAAACTAGGTCCATATGGTCAATAATCTGTCCATAATAGCCTTTTGTTTTCTTGTTAGAAACAGTGTACCTCTTATTAACCTCATTTAAACTAAACTTTCATCTGAAAACATAATAATTATTTATACTCCTATACACGTTGGACAGTTTTGTCTAAAACTAGCATCAAATGGATTTGCCTGTAGTAGAGCATCAATGAAAGAGGTACTTCATCAAAATGACTGCATATTCAGGGTTATAAGTCCTTAAATTTTCCACAATTCAAAAAGGTTTCGCTTTCACAAATGTGTCAGAATATTATAATATACACAGAGATTCTTCCACTTACCCACTCTGCCATAAATCGCTTAGGATAGCCAGTCTCCCTCCTCTTGTACCTACCACTCATGTGTATAACCTAAAACTCTGTGATTTCAATCTTCCAACATCATATAAGGCTGATGTTAATAAAATGGATCAAACAGAAAGGCGCCTCTACGTTGATGGAATGCATAAGTAGATGAATTGAACTGCTGAAACATCATAACCATATTTACCATAAGTAAACAAAAACTATTTAGAAGCTGGTGTTACCAAAATGTTAATGATGATAGTTTATGGAGATCTTTCCATCATTTCTTCTCTATCCCAGACATATTTTATTGGAAATTTAAATTTCACTCAGCATAAAGCAATAAAGATTCTGAACTCTATAATTTACTACAAAAGTTATTATGTGATGCAATCATAAAATGCTATTTCAAAATGGAACCATAAAGGGCACTTAAGTGCTTTGCCTTTATGCATAACAATCTCATAATTTGAAATCATAACTTTCATTTTTGTTTACTCTACTTGTCAGGTTCAAAGGAAGCAAAAAAAGATTGTCTCAACACGAAATGACTTGGAAGAAATGGATGACAGAATTCATGCTATGTCTGAACATCTCAAGAATGTTAGGCAGGAATTACAGCATACACAGGTATGACATTATCTACAACAGTCCTGTGTAATACATGTATATCAAACAAAATGCATTTTTTTAAAATTTCTTTCTCAGATGATGATGAGGATCTCTATTAGAAAACCAGATGTGTAATTATTTATAGTTCAGGATTATGTTACAGGTGGTTTGATGTTTATATTATCATGAATCCAGAAATTAACACATCTACCATACAGTGGCAAAAAAATACAGCTCAAATTTTGAATAACTTAGTTTGTTAATTATGACATATTTGCATGTTACTGTATAACTTATTGTAAAATAACATGTCTGCATATTTTGTACTTAAATTTTACTGAACATGATGCTTTGAATTTATTCTGATATTCAGGAAAATCATGTTTCACAACATTCACAGCAATTACATTTTCTTGTCAAAATTGCTGTCTTTGTTCTCACTAGAAAAGAGAGTCAGAAGAAGATTTAAATTTTGCAACTTGAGAATATAACAAGACACAAGTTGTTTGTTTTTTGTTGCAATAACCCTGAAAATAGCTTGCAAAATAATATTATAATTATGATAGATCTTTTTTTTTATTTCTACACCATGTGTATAGTAAGTTATGGGAATTAATCACAAGTAAACTAACAATTCAAGATTTCTTATTTGCATGATATTTGAGATTTATGTCAGTGAATATCTTATATATGTGTATATTTCAGTAAACATTTATGTAAATCTCAGCAAGTTCTTTGCATATATTTCAGGGCCTTGTCAGTGCCAGAATGAAGGAAATTGAGACAGAAAGCCATCTTCTTAAAATTGCAGAAAGAGAGGAGGGACGTTTGAAGCAAGAAATTCAGAAGCTAACTAAAGAGTTAGAGGAACTCAAAGAAAAGAAAAATATGTTTGAGGTATGGATGCTATTTTTGTTTTTTTTTCATCCCACAGTAGTAGGACATGAGATATAGCAGTTGCTTTTTTAGGAGGACTATCATCATTGTCTGCAATTTATTAAGGTTTTTGTTACAGTTGTTCATTGGCATCCACTTTCTAAACCACTTGATACATCCTCGTAATGCTTGCTATGAATTATTATAAAGTTAAAGTTTATTCTCTGACATTCTTGCTTTCCCTTTCTCTTTGAAGTCATGGTGATAGTATTTGAAAATGTACATTAAGGTTTTGATAAATTTTTTTTATTTGTACATTCAGGTTTTGATTATTTTTTTTTTCATTTGCTTTTATTTCTAAAACCCCTTGATACATCCTTATAATGCTTGGTATGAATTATATAAAGTTAAAAAAAATTTTCTCAGACATTCATCTTTGCCCTTTTTCTTTGAAGTCATGGTGATAGTCATTGAAAATGTACATTTTTTTTAGGGGGGGGGGTTGACTTTTTTTCATTTGCTTGTAGTTCCTGAGCCATTGATAGATTCTTCTCTTACTTGGCAAGGAAGATTATGAATATAATAGGCTACATTTTGTGACATGTTCACTTGCCCCTATGACCTTGGAGTCATGGTCAGTCACAGAAAATTTCCATTGGGGTTTTGGCTAAACTTTTCTACCATGATGGGCTTAGTCAGCAGAGATGTAACATAAGACACCAGTGAGATTTTTTTTCCAGCAATTTTAAAAGTATTGAAAATATCCACCTGATCGTGTGATAACAGAGACACACAATAATCATTCGTTTGCTGTATATATTGAACATTAAAATCAGTATGTATATGAAAGCTGTCGTCATTAATTGATTAGAGATGTAACAGGATGCCAGGCATGAAATACAGTAGAAGACTGACCAGATAAATAATCATCAAGTTTAAACATTTAAGCTGATATAATTTGCTTACATTCATATTTTCAAAGTATTATTGGGTTTTTATTCTTAATTCGGGTATTGTGTTTTGTGTGTTGTATTGCATACATGGCAAGGATATTTTTGTCCCTTTTGTTCCTGAAAGCTCCTGCTATCTTATTACATCAGGCATTTTCAAATGTCCACCGTGGTGCAGGTTGGATAATCGACTTTTAAAACCATGTCCTGTGATGTAAACAAGCACAAAAAAAACCCAGATTGCAGGCTGTATTTTGCACATGCCTGCATTACATATCTCACTGATACAGTTATGTAAGTTGGGTCATTTTTAGCCTTTTTTTTCAAATTTTACAAATAAATTGTTACCTTTAACAGTTTATTTAGATAAAGTATGATGTCAAACCCCCTTACTGGGGTTGTGGGGAAAAAGGAGGGCCAAGCTCAGTGGAGGCCCAATATACCCATTAAACAACTTTTTTATTTGGAGGGGGCCCCAGAATTAATGTTTACAAGGGGGAAGGGCAGAATGTTTTGATATGCCACTGCCACTTACACTTTATCACTGTTATCTTGTAAGGATTTATTTGGTGTGAGACATCAGATTTTTTTTGTGTAATTTGTATGCACCTTATTGTCATGAATGTTTTCAGGAAATAATTGGTGTAAACAAGTCACCAGATGAACTAAATTATTTGGCTGAATGATCCATTAGGAAGAATTAGTGAGGATAATCAGCGACAAAGAAACCGACTTTTCTTATTATTATCACAAAGGATCAAAATTATTCCTGCTTGATTATGCAGGTTAATTATTAATGTAAACTTTTGCAAACAATAATATAAAACAAAGATGAAGTTTTATTTTGTGTTTCATACTTGAGTTAGTTTTTATCACAAACACTATATAAATACATGTATGTTTTCTCATTTGAGTAGATGTTAAGAATTCAAAATATATTTTGGTACTCTACACTCTGGTACATATTAATCTTGTATGTGGATATGCAAATGAAAACTAAATTATTTAATTCATTTCTCTCACTTCCCTCCCTTCCCCCAACACTGTCATGTCTCCCATTGTTATCTGGAAGGAAGGTCATTTCTCCCATTGATATTACCTTATAGACCTAGAAGAATTGCAGTTGTGCAATCATTTTCGATCCAGTATCAAAATGTTTTATTCACACTTGAAATTAGATGGGTATTTAACAGTGGGCATAAAAAGAAACAGGTTATTCAGCGTGGACAGCAGTTCACAAATTTATCCTAATTTTCATCTTTACTCAGCAAAATATTCCATACAGAAACACTTATTTACAGGGAGATAACTGTGACAAGAAATTAGACATATATTTCTTTTTGGTTGCCAATTAAGAAAACAATTACATATACAGGTCATAAAATAGACACAGCTTGATGTAGACAATGTCAGTTAATTTTCCAGTGGCTGCCAATATTTCATAAGATTTCTCATGCTAAAATTATTGACAAAATCAGAAAACTTCCATGTATTCTAACTTATAAGTAAACCTTTTGTTAAAATTATTACATCAGAGTAGGGATGAGTGAGATAAAAAAAATTAAATTGATACAGTTGCTAATTAGATAAATATAACACTTAATCCTTTAGCATGTACAAACAACACTACTTTGTTTTCTTCACTGTACAATCTGCAGTACTATTGTTGTTTTTCTTTGCAAAATATGGGAAAAGAAAATGTAATGCATGTGGTGGAGCCATTTAAGTTAAAAGTTTATAGACTTTGCCAAGAAAAACAACTGTAATGTTGCAGAACATGAATTTGGTGTGTTGGAGAAACAGGTGCATGATTGGCACAAGAAAAGCTCATATATCAAAACAAAATTTGAATAATGGAAAGCCCTTATGCAAACTGGGACTTTGGTTTGAATGAGTGGTTTCTAGAGCAGTATGTTTTGGGTGCATTTTGAGGCAGTCTGTATAACAAAAGTTGTGGTGGCATCAAGCATACCAAGCTGTGATCCCTGGTACTAAACTGTTGGATCTTTGCCTAAATAAGCCATTTAAGGCTGATGTGTGTAAACAGTGGCACAAGTAGATTGTAGATGGTCCCATAGAATTTACAAGGCTGGAAATTTGAAGCGTCCAGTCATTAAGTGTCTGAGTGGATGTGTAATGCTTGGGAGGAAATTTCAAGTTAGTTGGTGGTCAAATGAGTTAAGAAATGTGGTATTTGCAGTGTAATGGATGCAGTGGAGGATGATGAACTTGTAAGTGATTTTATTTTTGAGATAATCCGACAAGGAATCAGTCAGATGATGTTTATGATAACTGGATGATGGTGGATGATTCAAAATATTATTTGTTAACTCCAGTGGTGATGATGAATTCTTGGGCTTTGAACCAGATGATATTATACAGTGTAATCACAAAAGTGTGGACTTTACTTTGATTATCATAATACTTTTGGATATAATATGTTATTTGATATTGTGAGTGACGTCATTATGAATTGCCATTTTTTTATACCCGTATGTGACATAAAAATTCAATGCATGGATTTATTATGCAAATGGTTTAAAAATGCTAAGTGTTATGGATTTCATTACATGAAGATGGACAAAATGTAAGTTGTTACATTTGTTTGTACATATTCAGCTCAGAAATACAACATTTACTATATTTATTCTACATTGGTTTTGTCTTTAATGGTCCTATTTTATTGTCTATCCATTTATCTAATTTGACTTGCTAATTTTAGCTCAAGTGCAACTCTGAGTCAATGATGACCACTTGCAGACAGATTTGACTTGCTAAAAATCACATTGACTTATAGGATGGTCATAAAGAAATTTACTTTTTGCAGCCCAAAAATATGGGGGAGGGGAGTCACCTTATAATATAAGTTCAGTTAAGTGTATTATGATTGTGTACAGCTTTTTAATAACAAGAGTTCTAATGTAACTGTCTATTTTATTTGATTTTCAAGAAGTTGTCTTACTGTCTTACTTCATTTTTGGAGTAAATGATTGAGGCAAATTGTCATTCATAAAAATTCTATTTATTTACAGCAGTGTTTACAGTGCGTGTATGAGTGTCATTGAGTTGACACTTTCTATTGTTTGCATAAGTCTGGTACATTAAAGGACGCCACTCCAACTGCGCTGTGCAAGCAGTACTAGAGCTAGCTTGTTTTATCATACATACACTTTTTACCTTTAGGACCTAATACATGCAGTTATTACTTGTCAATTGTTATTGTTGTTGACATGTATATTACTGACATGGTGTACAAAGTAATCAGGCTATTGTAGAAAACATTACATTAGGTTGTCGCCTTGTTCTTTTTTTTATTTTCTTTAAAAATGATAAATCTTATAACATGGTAACTCTCAGTGCCCTTTTGGGTAAGAATTTACCCTTAACTT
>QKMX01348416.1:31675-41713 GCA_003401595.1 Venustaconcha ellipsiformis
AGTATTATTTTGTTTAACTAAAATATACAACATATGTTGGCAGGTGCATAAGAATGTATTTTTTTAAATAATATAATAAGACTGACAATTGGAACTGAATTTGGATCCAATTAGCTGGTCCTTATATGTACTAATACATGTTAGCTTATAATTTAAGTGAAGCTTACATTTTTTTCTGTTAAAATGACCCGACCCAGCAATTGATCCTCCAGTCCTTTGATGGTGACAGTGAAGTCAATGATAACTGTTCTGGCACTGACCTGTCAGGTTTCAAAAAGGTCAAGAGTTTCAATGATTACAGTAAACAGTTTAGTTACAATGCATCATAACCAATTTATGAAAGAACTATAAAAAAAGTTAATGTCAGTTTTCCTTATTGAATGATGCAGTTTTAAGCTGTAACATTTTTCCACAGTAAATACTTGTTTTATGGTTACCAACCTCCTGCTTTATAAACTGTTTGCAAACTGCTGTATTTTGAAAAACAGCCCTTTGACAAGCCCATTTCTTTGCAATCTGAAATCATTTTTGTCTACTGAATATTGATATCATTTATGATATTTTTGAGAAACCCCATGATGGTGACTGGTGACATGTTGGTGGTCAGATTGACATAATTTTTGTTTAGGACTATCTAGAACTCAGAATGAATTTATGCATCTAGTTTCACAACTTTCATCCAAGTAGTTCAGAAGCGATTGCTATAAAGAACAATATTCCTAATAATAGAAAGACAATGGATTCCACACTAGGGATGAGCTCTCAAAGACTTTATCCAGGAATCTAAAATGATTTTCAGGAGGACAATTTTTAGTAGTAATACTATAAACTAGAAAAGCATTATTTTCATGTTGGGTGTCATATTGGAAATATAATATTCACACTGTTTTGATTCAAGATCAATTGGATATCATAAACGGCCATTGAGTGAAATGCCCATGTCTCTATAAGCACTATTTTCATGTTGGGTGTCATATTGGAAGATAATATTCACACTGTTTTGATTCAAGATCAATTGGATATCATGAACGGCCTTTGAGTGAAATGCCCATGTCCCTATAAGCACTAATTTCATGTTGGGTGTCATACTGGTAGATAATATTTAGTGACACACTGTTTTGATTCAAAATCAATTGGATATCATGAACGGTCTTTAAGTGAAAACCCCATGTTCCTAAAAGCACTATTTTTATGTTGGGTGTCATATTGGAAGATAATATTCACACTGTTTTGATTCAAGATCAATTGGATAGCATGAACGGCCTTTGAGTGAAAACCCCATGTCCCTATAACCACCCAATGAGAAGTAGCAATAATAATATTTCGTGAATGCTGTCTGGGCAGCCAAGCTGAATGTCAAAACTGCACCATTTTTATGTCTGACCATATAAAAAATTGCAAAAAAGTGTTTATGTGAGAAACCCATATCAATATAACCATCTGCTTAGAAGTAGTAATAACAAGACTTTCAGAATGACTGCAAGATGAATATCAAAGCAGCACCATTTTCATTTCAGGACCATTTTAGCACTATTTTAGAACAATCTATATGGCATAAAAGCAATGACAGGTGCATGACCATCACAAAAGTTCTTCTGGTCTTTGATCAGTAGAGCTGATTGTTTATACATAAAGGTGAAAAGGAGTAATGTCCTACTTTACATTACCATAACATGAGACATAAAAACTCTATCTCAAATTTCCATGGCAGGATGACTTTTAAGTTAAAAAAATCCTTATAAAGTTCAACCCAAGGATTACAGATCATATTACACGTTATGAGGTCATGGTCATTGCAGCTGATCGTGTGACCACGACTTCTTAGCATGTAATATACCTAATACCACAGAAAGCATGCAAAACAGCATAATTATATACATGTATCATGTTTCAATTTCATTTTTATGTATACTTAGATATTTTTAAACATGTACATGAGAGAGAGAGAGAGAGAGAGAGAGTTTTACCTCAGGTGTATAGGCTGGATTACCCAATTTTGTTGTGATATACAAATAAAATCCTGACATCACATCACACTCCTTGTCTCCAACCTTCACCTGCATATTCATAAACAGATAAAAAATGGAGAGATCTGTATGGTCATATATACATCATTCTTAAATAATAATGCCAGATCAAGCTGGAATGACATGTGCAAATTTGTGAAGTAAGCTTTACTCAAGTATTTAATTCCTGGATGCCAATTTTTCAACTTAGGATTTTCTATTATTTCAAGAGTATATAAGCCTCCCATGTAAGTATATCTACAATTTAATAAATAAATAAACAAATAAAAAAAGTATATTTCCAAGTTTGTACAGTTCAAAAACCGAGGACGCTAAAAATAATAGCAATCAGTGCACAAGTCATATAGTTGTCTATATGTTAAAATTCCTTTTTTAAGATTTTTTCGGAGATAAAATAATTTATGAACTTGCATATAGCAACCAACAACTTGAAGAAATATAAATAAAGAGGTCAGGAACACTTGCATAAAACCAGATTCTCAATACAGTTCAGATAATGGTTTTACAACCAATGTTATCAAAAAGTTTAGCAAAAAAGCTAGAATGACATGCATTGCATTTTCATTATAATCAACATTGCTGGTCTAAGTACATGCACATAATTCCAGATAGGTAATCAATAAATGCTATTTTTGATGGCAATGAAAACAATCAACCTATTTCTTCAAAGGAAATTACTTTTATAATAAAAGCTACAATCTACCTGAAAACTGATAATCACCTTAAATGTTGAGCCTGATTTTATGAAATTTTTCTCCAGAACATTGTCCAGAGCTGGGTCTAGATCTTCACCAATATCCTCTATAAGAAGTGGTCGTCCCAGAGACAGGGCATCTTCCAAGTGACTACGAAAGTATTTGTGGTTAAGGGAAGTCACCTGAAGCAAGCAAGAATGCCAAATCTTGAAATTCTTATATGTACTAAATTTATTAAAAAGATACCAGTATGTTTTTACTTTATGCTATACAATTTTGAAGACGTACAGTTTTAAGAACTGAGGCCAGAGAGTTTGACTTATAGCTCAAGTATTTTTATTTTATAGCATCAAAGTTTTCACATATTTTACAGATTCTGAAATGAAATTGCAAATGCTGGAAGAAAATAAAATGGTGACAATTCTGAACTCTTCCAATTGCAAAATGCTATATTAATTTTAATCGTGTTATCCTGACTACCAATAAGAAGGGTCACATTATATTTAAGAAAATGAGGTTTAAGCAAGTCTGATTTTGCTCACCTAGTAAATAATGGTCTTAAAGGCGAATGCAGTAACATGACAGGTTTCTTGGTGGAAAGACACCCAAGTTAGGAGAATTTCCAGCAAATCTGTAGAAAATGATGATAACAGACATGTTGCTTAAATGGGTTTCCATTTGAGTAACACCAGCTGGGCCAGATGGTGAACTGGCATCTATTGTATGAATATGAAAGAACATGATATGATTCTATTAAATTTGGTTTGATATGTTTTGGAAGTATAACTAATTTTAAATATGCAATATTTACCCATTCCTATTGCATAGCTTTACTTTTCATTCCAAAAATCCAACATCCATCTAAGGTGAGTACATCCTCCCAAGGAGGAAAAATTGTTGGTATGATGTAATCCATTCATGGGACATGTGTAGAACTTATTCATAATTATGATTTCATCAGGACACCAGAGCGGGGTGGGAGGAGGGCATTTGGCAATAGAGACAATAAGTACTACATAATTAAAATAAATTTTATCCATCATCTAATACATTTTAATAGCTCCAATAACTAAGCGATTGCTACAGCACAGTTGCATGGTTGGATTTATCAGTTAGGTGGGTAGGCTGATGCCATCATTATAACTGATCAAAAGCAGAGAAAATAAAACATACTCATTGTTGAGGGAGATGTCCATGTTGTAGAATATTTGTTTTTCTGGGACACGTGCAGCAATGATGGGTTCCAGAGAAAAACTGCCTGCACTTAGTTGTACTAACAAGTGGAGAAGGTAGTATGGGAATGCCAAGATACTGCCTTCATGACATCCTCCAAGTAGGAGTGATTATGGTAATTCCACGAGGCAGCAATGACTTGAACCTTATGACTTTTAGTTTCATAATGAAGTCATAATTAGCAAGGGACTGAAAAATTCTTTTGGTGATAATCCAGTGAGATAGTGTCATGTATAGGGAGCCAATATGACAAAGAAACAAATGTCACCTACCCTTCTGTTTTCATTTGGATGCCTTAAGATAGAAATGACTGTAACTAAATGGGCATAAGAGTGTATCTTTATTATCCCCAGCAGCAATTTAATAGATACAGGGAATCTCTCTAAGTAGTGGAGGTATGAAGGTAATTGACTTTATTGCCAACAATCTCAGTTGACAAAGGAAAAAAAATGGAATCATACCATATATACTCATGTATAAAACAAATAATTTAGGAAAACATAAAAGCATGGACAAATGAGGGTCACCTTATCCATTGGCCAAGGTCTAAACTTGACAATATTTAAAAGTTTTTGTCAACTACTGGTATATATTTTTATTATGTATTGCTGAAGATAAGATAAGGAGGAAGGAAATGCCAAGCCCCAATGCTGCCGAGTGACACTGGAGATCTCCTTCATTGTAGAGGAAAAAGGAAGTAGCACAAGGTCTATTTGAGGTTGTGCCCATGAAATCTATGCCAAAATAGAAAGGATGTTCTTGGACTGTGATTCAAATGGTTTCAGGAACACAACCAGGGGTAAGAGAAGTAGAATTATTTTACCAACTTTTCAAAGGATTTATCAGTGGGGCTGCTTCTACCTTGAATTCATTAAAGTCATTGAGGATAGAGAGAGCAATGTCTTCATCTTCTAGCATACCCTGAGTTTGTGAGTGGCTGGGCATCACTATGTCACTCATTGGTAGAGGAGGCATAGGAGACAAGGCTTGTAATTTATCATGTTGAGTTGGGAGTAGTATTATTATGATTTGCAGAGAGCAAATAAGATCATCTGTCTGCCCTAGATGATGTGATGTCTCTTGCCTTCGAGGTTGCTGTCACCTACTAACTTTATGGTGTGGCACAAGCTGCACCATTACCTCTACTGTGGGTGCAGGGTCAGTGAGTATCCAACAGGTGTGGTAGAGGACCCTTCATCCTATAAGGATTCACTTGGATAATAGGAAATGGGGAGGAGATCACAATCCAATCCCCTAACTTGTCTGAGCTTGGTGGGCAGACTCCCAATCTTTGGTCCATAGCATATCTCAATACCTTGAAACCACAGAACGATAAATCAGAGAATACATCATCCTCAACTGATACATCACTCAGAAGGGTGCAATGCTGATCCTTCACATCAGGGTGGGTGGTGAAACAGTCCAGCCTTTATATGTTGGGAGCTGTGCACCACCTTCCATGAGGGAGGGAGCAACATGCTGCATGAATGTGAGGAAGCAACATGAAGCTGTTCGCATAATAGACCTGCCAACCCTAAAAAGATCTCGTCAGTGAGGCAGTTGATTTTCTTTCTGTTAAGTTAACCAATTAAGGTTAACAAAATAGCATGTACTGTTATTGTCAAGCTGCAAATCATGCACTTAAATGACCACAAGTGTGGCTCATGCAGTGATGGTAAATGTGTGTCCAACTAAAACAGTCTAAAGTTTATACGAACCATAATTACCTCCAGTACAGTTTCACAAACTGCAGTTCCAAACCTTATGGAGTTCAATGGGTTCTTTTTATCTCAACTTTATGTAATGCTTAAAAATAATTTAAATTTCTCTAAGTAAAGTCTTTTTTATTATTATTATTATTTTTATTATTATTAAATTTCACCTGGCCTGTCGTGATGGCAGTCATCTCAACATACTCAAAAGAACACATAATGTCCAACAAATGTAATTGCTGCCCTTCCAGCTTTTCCCCTCAAGAATATGAATATTCCCTTTTATTCCTCTGTATTGACTATTAAAATTTTCTAAGGAGTTTATTGTCTCTTTTATCCTGAACATTTATCACTTGTTGGTTGCCCTTATAAAAAAAGGCAATAGCTTGAGCATGCACCCATTTTGCATTACAAAATATGTACAGTTCACAGCATCTAAGCTACCATGTAAAGTTAGTCCAGTTCCCTGACCAACTCCACTGAATCTTAAATATGAAACCTGACCTAAATTACACATGAACAAGGTAGCATCCAGACTTTCGCTGCAAACAATCATATTTCCATAAACTGTGCTTTTATTTTATAAGTCAATATTTTAAGGATCATTTCCTTAAGTCTTATGGCAAAATCATACAGGTTTTCAGGTCATGGATTTTACTGCAAACTACTTTATTTCCAAAATTTGTGCTTTTTTTTTTGTAAGTTCATATTTTAAGGGTCATTTCTTTAAGCAAAATCATATGGTTGGCCTGTCTGGTATGTGGTGTATGGTGCACCATGTCCCTAACTGGAGGGGACATCAGTGTAATGAATGAGGTGTGTGGTGCCTACCTAATAGGAAGGAACAACACATCTTTGGGGCATGAGGTGAGTGATGCAACATGTTGCCATGAAAGTGAGGAGTGTTCTACTACTACTACCTTCCAGGGGGTGGAAAAACAACTCACTGAACATTCAGTCTCTCCTTTTAATGGGGCTTCAGAGACCACCAAAGTTAGTTTCATAAACTGCAGGACTTTGAACCCTGATGTGCCATTTTCTGAGCTAAGAGCTAAAACTATTGCAGAGCCTTGAGAGGACCCCAAAAATTATAAAGATGAGGAGAGAGGGAAGTTTCCTCCACCATCAACTAGATGCTGGGTTTCAGAATGTCATAATTTGCAAAGTGTACAATTTTTGGTGGTTCCCAATGGCATTTCTTGCAGTGGCCACATTGGCCCACAGACTGTCATGACATTATTTTGAAAAACTACAATACATATTTTAATGTCACGTATGAACTTACATGGTTACAGTGCATACAATGGACACCCCTGTGTATGCACAAGATAAACATTATCCATGACCCGTTTTATCAATATTTCTCCTTTTGTAAAGTAAACTGTTTATCCTATTGTTGTAACCTTTAATTCAAGAAAAAATGCTGACACATGCAATAACATTTGCAACTTCTTCAATCTGTGGATGTCATACCTGCAAATACCAAAAGAGGTACAATCATAGCCCAAGTGGCAAAAGAAAGCACAACCAAAGTATAAAAAGTGTAATCTATTACTTGCCATAATTACAATAAACAGTATGAAAACGTCTGACCTGGTTAATGTTTTTGTCAGAAATTATCAAAATCCATGTGGATTAGTACCTGAATACAAATTTAAAACTCACTAACAAATTATATATATAATATTCACTCTAACTAGTTTCAATTTTTAACTTTTGCTTAGTGATCATAAACTCCACAAATTCTGCAACAAGCACAATGATATTCTCCACTTAAATGATGTATTATATCACTCTCACATTCTTCTTTTTAAATTTGAAAAAAATTATGGATTTATCCTTAATCATATCAAGCAACTTTTAAAGTTTAAAATGATCACTCTCCTCCAAACAGTTATATAACATCCATGCATTACATCGTTAAAGCCTGTTTCACTTAACATCTGTTGGCATTTTATAGCCATTTCTTTTTAGTTCAGAACAGTCCATTCTCAAATTCTCTTCAATATTATAATGAATATATGAGGCAATATCTCAAATTAAAGAAACCTGGCTGTTTTCTTGGAAATTTGTCAAATACAGCTGCTATTACAAAATTAAGGAAACTTCACAAAGTTCCATGATGGAAAAACATACTATTATGCTATTCTTATGCAGCAATCTTCATTTTTAAAGAATAGTCTCAAATTTATATGTTGTGTGAACTTTTTAAATTTTCTTTTTAATGCACCAAAAAAAGAGTAATCTATAAACAAAGAACCTTAACATATAATTAGATGACAATTGTAATGATCACACCAAAAGAGTGATGGTTAGCAAGTAAGCAAAGTATTATCATCAAACAGATGTTGGTTTTAGAACATAAAAAAGTAAAGTTGTTCATTAGTGACAGGTATGTTATTGCCACTATTAAAATGATTAGGCAGTTCTGTAGAGATAGTTGTTCAATGATTGGTTTATTTTACAGATTGTTT
Organism: Venustaconcha ellipsiformis; assembly: GCA_003401595.1. Taxonomy (NCBI): domain Eukaryota; kingdom Metazoa; phylum Mollusca; class Bivalvia; order Unionida; family Unionidae; genus Venustaconcha; species Venustaconcha ellipsiformis. The sequence goes on from QKMX01348416.1 coordinate 39,817, forward strand.
TGGCTCAGCCATTCTAGAGTTGAAAGTAGGCTTCCTACCTGTTGGTTAAGAAATCCACACTACCACAAAGAGGAGTTGCCATAGACATAATTTTGAACAGCATGTCCGAACAAACAGTCCTACTAAGTCTGAACAAAACTGTTTGAGCCATTCTTGAGAAGTTGTAAATAAGTCTCGTATACATTTGTTATGGAAGCAACACCTTTGCTATGGGAGTCATGCACACAAAATATTTATAAACAACATCCTAACAAATATTCTTATGAAGCATGATTGAAACAGGCTCTGAGCCATAAAAGTAGAAACTAGGTTCTGCAATTAGCTGCTAAAGAATCCACATTATTGCTAGGGGAGCCAGTCTGAACAAAATTTAGAAATAGCATTTGAAACATATCAAATTTGATCTAATTCACTTATCATTTTCTGGACAAATTTTGATAGAGCATGTGCAAGAAAAATTCATAACAGTTTGATCAAACGGGCTATGCTTTTTCAGATGAGTCTAAAATAGATATACAAGTTTGCATGCTGTGGAAGCTACACCACTGCTAAAGCAACTACCTTATATCCATGTTTTGGTAAAACATTTCATCTGATCCAAATTAGTCCAATCAACTTTGAGGAGTAATAATTAGCAATGCTGATGAATGCTGAGTGCAGCTGGATGCAGGGTGATATCATAAAGCTAACTTAGCCTTATGGTCAATGTTTCTAAATATGTGCTAATGAAAATTTGAAAAAGCTTTACAACCTGCAAATCTCTTTCCTTCTCTCTGTTCTTGATCCAGTTCTTCCCTTGCTGTTGTGGATCAATAAGAAGAGGATATCTAGTTGCTTTGGTGGTTATAATACCATTCTGAAGTGACAGGTCATCATTGGGTAGACCCTGAATATTCCATTCACCTATCTGGATGAGACAATAATGGTGAATCAAATGTGTAACAAGAGTCCCTTGTTGGGATTTATGCCCTATTGGCTGCAAAGAATTTCCAGGAATACACAATATAAATGTTTGTTCTGTCCTTTCATTTTTTCTTGTCCTTTCATTCTGTCAACAGCTAAGTATTGAAACCACTTGGATATTCCTGAAAGTGATGCCAGATTTGGTATCACAATTTGAGCCAACATGTCAACAAGTGAAATACAAAATTCTTTGTGATGTTCTTTGACCCTGTACCTCCCATCATGCATTGAAGATCACTGAACTTGTCACAATGTAAAAATACAACTATATGCTAAATTTGTTTAATCTATAACTAAACTTTAAGAAAATGCCAATATAAAATGATGACAAACCCCAAGCAAGTCACTGAATTAACATCACTCGAGGTCTCCATTAGAAATATAAAAAACTGGGTTGGATAAGAATCTGTACTTTTTTGTGTCATCATGCTCACAAGCCAGTACTACTAAGATCTAGGTCAAGACATTTGACCTTTTCATTTATGTCAAGAGCTCTATAAACGAGCACAAAGGGCCAGATTTGTTCTGCAAAACCAATTTTTCCTGGAGCCATTATGAACTTAACAATTGACCTTCTGACCAAAAATTAGAATGTTTCTTCTACACCTTATGTGCAAGTTTTCCACAAACTTTTCTCAAGGTATATTGTCCAGAACTAAAATTATTACAAACAATTATACAAACATCTTGCTGCTTATAGTTAGTGACCAAAGAACTATGACCTTTTGACTCCACAATCTATAGGCTTATTGTTGTTCTTTTAGCCAATGAGCTTTCTTACCCGATGTTACCAGTCATAATAGTTAAGTTTATAACATGCAAAAGTGATAATTTATTAAATTTTAGTTTATGCAGAACTTATAGATCTTGAGTTATTGTAGATACACATTGCCGGTGTTGCAATGGGGTTTGTCTGATAAAGACCATTGAGGGA
>QKMX01348416.1:43280-54174 GCA_003401595.1 Venustaconcha ellipsiformis
AGTTATTATTATTATGGCGACAATTGGTACGCAGTGAAAATTGGTCTCTAATCAGTACAGTTTTCCTCACATGATATACAAAACACCACAGATTGTCATCAGTGCAGTACATGTAAAACATGCATGATTCAAACCAGAAACATATAATACAAAACGTGATGAAAAACATACATGGAATTATGTATCTACCAGTGGGGATGCTTCTGTGTTTGAACAACGTGTCATAATTCATCTTCCAAACCTGTATATTGAGTGGCTTGGCATCTCAACTCACCCATCAATACAACTCCAAAATGTTCTAGAAGCTCTCAAGTTATGGTCACTGGGAGGAGATTTTAGGTGATCTGTTAAACAACTATTGAATTTGTGTGGAAGAACTCAATCCTACTGCCTGATGTCATTTTGATATTACAGGCTATACTGACAAAAATTTGCTGTTAAATCAATAATGAAGAACCAATTAGATGTGATTTCCTCATTCAAAATGGTTGATTTGGTCATGTCACTTAAGCATTCTACAGATTTGGTATGTGACTGTTATATGATGAATATCTTGTCATATGATAACTGGCAAGGTGCAAATAATGTCAAATTACAAAATGGGTTGAACAATTTTCACATGTTACTCAATGGATTAATCTAACACAGTGACCCAAATTATACAATTTTTGTTCAAGTATAAAATTAATCTGCTCAGTTTGTAATTTGATACATTGTTGAACTGTTAAAATAGGAACATAAGATAGCCATTATGTGGCAAATTACATGCATACCTGTTATAACATGCTAAAAACAGTTTACTGACTCCCAAACCACCTGATAGTCATGTTTTAAAAAAAAAATATTTTTTTTTAATCTTTGAAAAAAAAATAACCACTTCAATATATGTACATAACATGTATCACATTTAAATGGTTAACAGTCCTGCTGAGAGAACACATAAAACTATCTTTGGGGCAGTTTAGACAGCTAAGAGTCATAAAAGCAATAAATTGGATTAGAAGTCACATATAAAACCTGGGCACCATTTCACTATTACTTTAGTGGCTGAAAATGACTAGGGTGATGTGTAAAGTCCATTGAAGACTGCTATGGGAGGTGACCATTGTGCTAATTTGCAAACTGAAGATCATAAATGATGTGCTCTGGTGATGAAGCAGGGTCATGTATCAAATTCAAACAAGTATTTGCAAGTATAGCATGGTCATTTTATTACAACAAAAAATGTCAGCTGAAAAAAACTAAGATTATAATGTTACTTGAAGAACTTTATTACTACTATCTCTTTAGCATTCGTTAATTTATTCTTTTTTTTTCTGACTTGCTGATGTCACTTTTCTTTCTCCTGGACTTGCATATATTTTTGTTTTCCTGGGCACTCATTTATTTTCAGCTGAACCATCAGTTTATATAGGATAAGGATTTAACCTCAAACAGCTTTGAATGTGGAGGGGAAACAAGAAATCTAACCTATGGATTGACTGGGAGAAACGTGAATAATGAACTCAAGCTATATCCAAGCATTTTGTAAAAAGGCAGATACATTTACCTCATATTGACAAATTCTGTAATAAATACTCTGGGACTTTCCCTCCACATGATTTGCTTTTGTATCATCTCATAAATTGCACAGATGTCAAATATAGAAATACTAGTCATTCACACATAAGTATTATGTGAACTGTGAATTTTATGTTTTAAAAGTTGCATTTTGTAGGGTTGAAATTCATACAAATTCATACAGATTTGCTGGTTGTAATCTAAAATTATCTAGTAGTGACAAGAATCATAGAAATACCCCCCATTTGGTTAAATAACTGTATTTCTGATCCTTCTGATATGATGGTCTTCAAATAGCAGTAGTAGTTATGTGGATTTTATGTACCTGTCTATCTGAGATTTAAACTGTTTGCTCTGTTCTGTCCATCTGATCTTTTCTCCAGCCAAACCACCAATGAGAGCAGAGGCTGCTACCATCCTCCTCCTGCAGGATTCAGCATCATCCAGAAGGATTTGTTTCTCCTTCATGGCAGCATCGTACATGGCCTGCACCTTGTCCAACTCTCGCTGCTTATCATCCAGTTGTGCCTGAGCACTAGCCAATTCAGCCTGAGCAACATTCAGCCGCCCTGCTTGCTTGGCAAGATTAGCCTACAGATTGCAAATCTATAGAGATTATGATTTACCCAAACATGTCTGTGTGATGATAAGCTGTATATTGTACTACCACAATATATAATTTTTACTTTTCTTAAATCTGTGAATTATTAAAAAAAAAAAAATAAGGTTACAGCAAGACATAATTGCCAATTTTGATGTACAAAAATTAGTTATGAAAATCATAGCCAGTTCTTTTAAAAGAATTGAAAAATTAGTGAGGTTGAAATCTACCATCAATCTGAAAACAAGAATACTGCAAATGGTACACTTGTACACTCACCATCTGGCAAATATTATACCATCACTGTAAAAATAAATTTTGTCAAAGTATGACAAATTATATGCAAAAAAATTATTATTTTTGGGTAGTGACTGCAAGTGAAATAAGGAGATCAGACCCCAAAAGGATCTACATGACCCCTAACACTTTCTGACTCGACCACAATAAAATATAAAATACAATATGTTATCTCATTTTCCTCAAAGATTTATTTCCCCATGCATAATGCATATATATGTTTTTATGAAATAAATAACACAGCGTGAATGATTATTAATATCTAAGAAGACTCAATATCTCTGCAGATGGATACATTCTCAGATGTGCCAACCCCAAAAATGCTTCTAATTAAGGCAACAATTTACAGCAATGCGTAAACAAATATCATTTACTGCTATTGTTGACTTGGAAAACATGCACCAAAAAATTTGAATTGTTTCCTGAAGCAGCAAAGGCAACATTATGTTCGAAGAAAAATATTTCATAATGTGTGCTTTGGCCTAACTGATAACCAGTTCAATTTCAGAAACTGCGGTTAGAAGACCTCTTACAAAATCTCAATTCTTTAAGTTTTCCAAATTGACATGGCAGTTGCAATCATCTCTTCTGCCATGAGCAGTATTCATATTGACATGACATGCTGTCCAATAAATGTAATTGCTGATTTTCTTGACATTTTCCCAAGAACAGCCAAGTTTTATATTTTTGTGCCAACTATTTTACTTTTTACAAGGAAGATTATCTATTTAAATTTTAACTTATTTTCATCTGCTGGACAAAATTTCCAGATTATGCAAAAGCATGATCATGCTGTTGGTTTACATGAACAAGGGTAGATTAAATCAGCTCAAGTACCCTCAGTAAAGTATGTCTGGTTCCTACACCAACTCCACCGAGTCTAAAGCAAACTGGGACCAAACCCAAACAAGTCTATATGAAGATTTTATGGCAACAACTGTATTGCCTGGACCAGGTGAAACCAAAAGAGAGGAATAATAGAGCAAACCTTGAACTTTGAAATCAGGCTATATGCTGAAAGTATCTTTCTTACATGTATTCATTGCTAAAGTTTATATCTTTTGTTTCAGCAAAAAAAAATATATATATGACTAAAAATCACCATTCCCCACCCCCAAATTTATTTTTTAATTTTTAAAAACATTTACTTGCAGCTAGGAAACTAATCATCATAGAAATATATAATGAAGTAAAAGAATATTCTGTCCACTTTAGCAAAAAGGAAAAACCTTAAGTCATAAATTCTGCTTTACTAATCAAGAGTGTATGATTAAGATGGTAAAACTGAGGATTTTGCCTTAGGCAAACACGTCCACAAATTTTAAATTCTTTTTTGAATGCAGTGGTTCCAACCTTTTGGCTGTAACCCTAAAATATAATTTCTCAGAGCTTCACAAAACCATTTACAAAACTTGACACCTTAAAAAAAATCCTGGCAACCCTTACAAAATGTCCTCACAACTCTGATTTGATTCATGACCTGGTGGTTGGGAACCACAGATTTAATGTTACATGTAATTTTTAAATCATTATAGTTCATAAATCATTGGTTTCACAAGACACTTATAAAAGATATCAAGTCCCTCAATGAGTGAATCAAGCACTTTGCATTTCAAAAAACATTAAAATCGTTACAAATACTATAGCACTGATTGCACATCAATACTGATTGCACACGTTTAGATCTCTGCTCCTGCTGCCCACAAGCCCACTTTGCTAAAAGTTTCATTTTTAATCATTTAATTACTGCTCCAAAGAATACATTTCAAGTTGGTTCTGCATCAATAATGAGATGATAGGATGGTTATTAGGTTTAAGATTTTTAAACTTTGACAACCTTTTCTTGTATAGAAAATCCAAAAAGGATAAAATTTGGCTCAAGCTGTAGTTTTTCATTATAAAACGATAAAGAAATGAGATATATTAATTTCATATTGGTCTTTGAATAAATAATTTATAAACCATTGGTTCGTTTCAAGCCATTTCTTCATATGCAGGAAGTTTAACCAATCAAATTTTAACTTTCATGGATATAGGAAACATTGCAGCACAAAGTTAAAATATTTACTCAGTGCTATAAATAGTGGAATCGTATAGAATTCAAAATGATGTAAAATGATGAGAATCAGCCACTGGGAGTGGAAAGTAACATTACAAACCCTAATGGAGAATTTTCTAGATCTTTTGGGGATTTAGTAAATAAATGTATGGGAAACTGAATTTAGTTAGCATGAGTCTGCATAATTCTGAGTTTGTTAGACGTGTTTTGCTAGTTTTTAAATGTTCAGTGGTTAATTCTATGGAAAAAAGGTATGTAAAGAGCAAGGAAAATATGCCAGTCCGTTTGCAGTTTTCTCACGAGGTTAAACATTGCAAGAGATATTATAACTGCAATTTCTGTCTAAATAAAATATAATTTTTTCATGTGTTGAAGGTTTGACTTGGTAAGTAAATCATTTATTTTTACCAATATGCCTGAGTTTTGTTTATGTACATTGCATGAACTTTATACCATTATGTACATAATTTTATGAGAATATTTGTGACAAATCTTATCTTAACTGAAGGAATAGAAAGCAAAAAATAACTAATTTATAGTAAATAGTCCCCTCTAAAAATCAGCATGTCAAATACATCAGTGAGTGTCAGGGATACAAGCACAGGTAAGGCTCACACTACTCTAGGTGATTCCTCTTCATGTATGCTGTATCGGAATGCCTAGCTGTTAGCCTCAAGGGTTAATAAATTAAAAGAAAATGTGTCGGGTTTTAGATTAACTGAATATAGTATATACAGCATAATAAAACATATAATACAGAACATAATATATGCAAAACATTTAAATGATCCAACTGCTTCGAAAGCTATCATAAAGCAAATTGTTTTGAGAGCTATGTTTTAGGTATTCTCTGATGTAAAAGAAAGAAAAGACTGGGCTCAGAAAAAATCAAAGCTGATGTAGTCTGACTGTTGCTCCTCTACCAGTAATATAGAAAGTTTGAGACCCATGATGTTACTTGGGATTTATGGCATGAAATTTGAATTTATATACAAGTCTTCTGTGAGGTACTTTGTCAAATCTTTCAGAGAAATTAATAATTATGGTGCCTGTTTGGAAATTTAATTGTTGGCTTTTGCACGTTTTGTACAAAGTCTACCAGCTGGGTTTTACATGAATACCTTAATCTAAAACCATAGTGTTTGTCATTCAAGATATTGTTCTTAACTGAGTAATTATGGTGTTAAATATTATGTTTCATTAATTTGCAGGTGATACAATATTAGATGGATGAGTCATAACACTTTTCATCTGTTTGAACACTGGGGTAACATACCTTTTAAATGCTTTTTATCTTGTAAATCACAAAATCCTGCTGGAAAGGCTCAGCATATATCAAGTTAAGTATAAAAGCTCAACTTCCTTTCAAACCTATCATGAAGGTGGACAAGTTTCAATTTTAGATCAAATTTCAGATATGAAACTGATAAAGTCAGGTGTTCCACAAGGATATGGACCATTACTTTTTTTTACTGTACATCAATGATTTACCATATCGCATTGAGCTATCCACAACCAACATGTTTGCAGATGACATTATATAACAATAGATCAACAGGCCATGACATTAGCACTAAATAAAATCAAGATTTCATAAAAACAACCTGGTGTTTAGCACAATGGTAGGAAAATAAATTCAGCCAAATCAAATGTCATGATCACTTTTGGTTGAGAAAGAGTAAAAGTTAAAAAAGAGGACTTCAAAGTAATGATATAAGAAATGGATATGCAAGTCTGAAAATGAAAAACTACTTGGCATCGTGATAGACAATATCTTGTGCTGGGAAATTAAACTGACAGGAGCATTAAAATAATTAACTTGGTGCTTTATCTCATGAACAGAATAAAATCTTGTCTCCTCAAGAACAGAGAAAGATATTCTACAATGCACATACCATGCCACACCTACAATTGTTCTGTCTGGGGTAATAATGATATAGAAAATCAATCAAGATTACTGAAATTTCAAAATAGCTAGAGTTATTCTTGATGTTTATTTAGATTCACCAACAACAATCTTTTTAAAACCCTAAAGCGCTTTCCATTTCTGAAGAGAACTCAGTTTCAGGAATTTACTAGTCAATAAATCATTACATGACTTGGTGCCTGATTATCTTAAATGTAACTTCAATATTTTTGAAAATGTACATATGTATGTGAACTAAGATCCATCTCAACAAGTTATATTTAAATAATCTAAATTCTGAGTTTTATAAGAAGAGTTTTGGATTTTCTAGAACCAAACTATGGGATTTCATACCACCTCATATAAAGTCAGCTGATTCATGCCAAGCTTTTAAAAAGCTTTTCAACATCTATAGAAACAATAATTTGCATTATTTTGTTTAACTCAGTACTACCACTCTTTAAAACAGAGAAGCAACAGCATTGTATACTTCTATTTCGAGTAATTAAATTATTATTTCTTCTTTACATCTGATAATTAATTCTTTTTGTGTGAGTATCACTATTTCTAAGCATGTAATTCAAATCTGATGTAAAAAGAAGAATGTTAGAGTGACATTTAAATAAAGTCAATATTACTGTTATTATTATTAGTATTAGTATTATTATTATTATTTTGTTATCCCCAAAATCAACATTTTTTTGAAAATGATGGTTAATATCAGGAAAATAATGTTTATTAGTACTGTATTTTTTCATTGTATTTTATCAGGCCTCACTGCTTTGTGGGGATTTATGACATTTTAAAGTCTTAGAATGTCCTCATTTTTGATTATATACTGTATCAGGCATTAAAGGATGTGGACTATGTACTTTTCTGGTATGGAAAAGGTGTGATCATCTGCAGTGAATTCCTTCTGAAATTGGTTATTGAAAATACCAGCTTATTCATATTGGTCTGATGTCATGGCACATTGTAAAGAAGTTGGAGGCCTGCATTTTCTGTTTGCTTAAATTACATGTATGATAATAGAGTTTTTTTAGCTTACATTTGTATAATGGGTCATCAGGTTCAGTTTCAGGAAGGTTATTTACAATGTTTTCATTGTAATTATAGTATGAATTTCTAATGGTTTTAGTAGTTGACCTTAGTTCTTTGTGTTTTATTTGGAGTAGCTATTTTTAACTCATTAACAGCTGGTGATTCATTTATGCATCAGGAGGTAGTACATTAGGTCTGTAATGTCAAGGTCAATTAAGATACACCAGAGTGGATGGTATTAAAGAAAAATAGTCAGTGAAAGAAAAGTAGAAGCTTTTACAATGATACCAAATAAGCTGGACTTTCTAGTTACATTATAATATACAGAGGGAAAACCTATTTTTAGAGAAGATTTTTAATAACAAAAATCTAAATTCTAAGACCGGGCTGAGACTGGTCTGACCTGAACACAGACATACAAACTTGTACAAAAAAGAGACTAAGATGGGGAGTTGGAGTAAAAGGTGTCAAGTACACAAAAATGATGGGTCCAATAACCCCCCAAAAAAACCCATAACAAACAAAAATAATCAAACTTTGACCCTTCTGCTTAATCATCCTTAAAAGCCAAAGGAAAACAATGTTTCTAACACAACAAGTCCTCAGGCTAAACTAAAATCTCTTGGAAACTGATTTATTTGGATGTCTTCAAAATTAGTTCCCAAAACAAGTTTCCTACTCGCATTTCAGGCAAAAATGACAATAATCTCCAGGGGTCAATGAGTTAGTTTTGGCTCTAGGTTCTCCTGGATAATTTGAGTTGTTACTGAGGGTGAAAGAGTTTGATAGGTTTAGTGAGAATGAATGATGCTGATGGGCTCTGTGGGCCACAGTTTAAGCAATGCCATGATATACTGGTCAAATCCTTTAATGAATATAATTATGCACCAAAACCTTGACAGTCTATATAAAGCAGCGTTGCATGAATGAATCACATCTTAGGCCTTTTTGGTCCCATTTGATTTCTTTTTTTATCACATGAATCACAAAGCCATCATGAGTGTTTTAAACCCTGAGTTAAATTCAACATTTGAGGCATTTGTGAAAAATAGACAGAAAAGATCTCATCACAGTAATTTTCTACGTCTGGAGTTAGCTGGTTGGTGGTACTGGGCCCACTTGCATATCATGATATGTTTGAAATGATCATAAGGGAGATCATACCATTGATTTTCAGCTGGGTTGTTAATGCATTCATATTATTTCTCTAAAGTGAAAATGTTGCACACAGAAATGGTATAGTATGCGAAGACTAAAATGTTTCTGGACATATCTGGTTGTTGTCTACGTACACAAACTATGTACAAATGCTAAAACTTGAGACAGCAATGAAATTTGTGTACAGAGACCAAGAAGAAAAAAAAAACAGCAGTCAGACACAGATGAATGTTACAATATTCATCCTGCAGAGATGAACATAAAACAGATGTGCTAAAATTTCAACAGCAAAATTCAAACAACTAAGTGCAATTCTGCCAGAATTGGAGTTCAATACAAGACAAAATGTGATTATGAACATTTGCACAACCAAAAGTTTTATTACTGATTTCAGCTGAAGACTTAATAAGTTAAAAAAGCCTTGGAAAACCAAACAGATACCAATCGTTGACAATGTTTGGGTCATTCAAACAGTGTTCACTATGTTCTCTTCATGTTTTGCTACAATGTTTTAAGAAGCATAACTGGTTATAAATATGGTAAAGAAGGCAGCTATAGTTCCAGTGATTGTATACTACTGATGTAGTTGGCTTTTTCTGAAGTAACATACAGTGTCTACCCAGTGATTGGCAGGTCACTTTTGTTCCAAGACATGTGATGACTTTATGTTGTGTATGCTGGAAACACTGGTCCATCATAAACTACTAAGCAGATATACACAAGTTTTTGTTCACATTTTAGCATTTTCCAAAAATCTGGCATAGCATTACTGTAACATTTTGAACCAACCAAATATTTTATATCAAATAATGATGAATATGTTACATTTCCTTTGATAAAAATGCCTAGGTTACGGTTCAAACATCTATGTACAACTTTAAACATGCTATTTAATGAAGATCAGTACATATTTACCATTGAAACTATCCCTACTGTTTGGGACCAGGGGTCATAATGCATTTGTGCATACAGAAGTTTTCAGAATTTTCCATCCTAACGTAGAGTGTTCAGCTTTTTTCCGCAATTTTGTTTCCATAAATTTATTATAATACTCCTAACAAACATGAATGAACAAGATTACAATCTAAATGTTATCTTTTGCATTATTAAAACAATATGTATTAAAAGTAATCATAATCTTTATCCCAAAACAATTACACACTGATAAAAAAAACAACTTTAAGCAAGAAAAGTTGACAAACCATTACAAATTTAGGATAGAAGTAGTTCCCTATGAAACATTTCTGAATACTACAGTACTGTCATCAATGCAGTTTATCGCAAGGAAAGGGTGAGTGGTGTAGTGCTTTTAAGAATAATTTATCACAAGTAATTACCACAAAAATAAATTTTCTAAGTGTCCCAAGAACTTATTCTGGACAAAACATGGTGTGTCTCATCTGTGCTTTGCCGTTAAGACAAAATGGGTACCAGATTAATTTACTTGCCTTTAGTGGCAGGACTTCTTTGTTGATGCCAAAAAAGTAGGCCATTGCAGTGGTCCAGGAGAGAAGCCCTGACACACTACCACAGACCTTCTTAGCAGTTTCCATGTTATAGTCTTCCATATTCAGGTAAGGCAGGAGAAGCTCAACAATTTCCTCATTTATCGTGTCCTTAGGAAAAGTCTGCAAGGAGGACAGGAAGCCTGAGCCACTCATTAACTGAAAATATTAAAGACAGCATATGGATTGTGTAACAAAATGGGCATGTCTTACTTTGACAGCACTGAATGGTCACAATAAAAATTTTATTGCACCTGCACCATTCTGGACGAAATCTCCTGGTGGGGTGGGGTGGGTCTATCTTATAACAAGCACATCTTAAACAGTTCTCAATAACAGCATTTTAAAGCAAGATCACAAATTTAAAAGAATGTCAGGAAGCCAGAGCTACTCAGAGCTGTTCCATTTAAACATATATGGTACTCAGGGAAGGTAGTTTTTAAAAATATATGCTTGGGTACATTGATTTAAGAGAGTTCATATTAAAATGGGAAGAGAATTCCACATTGCATCTATGGATGAGCACCCTACATTTAAAGTGCCTACCATGGGTCCCATCTGTTTTACTGGAACAACCTTAATAAACTAAAAAGAATGCAAAGATATGATATGGATGATCTTAATCAAAAGTACCCAAAATAATATCATAAGACTGCATTACCCCATTTTATCCTCACCAATTTCAACTGCAGTGCCCGATTCCTGAGAAACAATTCTAAAGACATTATGGTAAAATGGAGCATCATACAGCAGCAGCAGAAATTGTG
>QKMX01348416.1:105530-117149 GCA_003401595.1 Venustaconcha ellipsiformis
TAAGACAAAGCTAAGATTTTCTGGACAAAATGTCTTATAGCCCTGCATAGACTGTATATACTATAAAAGTATACACACTTCTTAACACAGGGATATAACATGTGGGATACAAATGCTAATGAGATTGTTTACTTGAAGAATTGGTCTCCAATCCAGTGCAGAGGAGCTCATGTAGACCATACCATTCCTCGAGACTGTAGCTGGGGAGGCATTGTCAATATTGTGTACCTCAAACACCACTTTGCAGTTAGGAGCCATTGGAATACGATCTCCATTGGCCAGCGTTAGGGTTTTGTTATCATCCAGTACAGAGTTCAGGTTCTCAATCCATATGGCATCCACTGGGCCATCCAACACTATCCATATATGTTCTCCTGACCATCAAAAATAAAATGGAAGTAAAATATGTATGGCTACAAATAATACATAATAATCCTAATATAAATCATTGCAGGTTTTATGATTATATATAGATAACTCTAAAAAATATTCAATTTCCTATGAGAAACTAAGTGTGTAATGACATTTTGCACACATTCCATATATAGTTTCCATGAGTATCAGTATAATATTTTATTATATACATTCTAAATTTTTTTTTTTTAAATTGTAAAAATATCTTGAACTACAGCTCACAGTGATGGGTGAATCACAAAGGTCCCGCTCAGTGCAATTTACTTAGCAGAGTCTTAACTAAAATTTGGCTGAAATTCAATATTTGTATGCTGTAGAAAGCAAATTTAGATGAACAGGCAATCACAGGCTACAATTCTTCTAAATGCCAATATGGACAACTTGAAAATAAATTATTTAAAGACTCATCAACATACATCTGCATTCAAAATTTGGTTGAAATCCAGCAAACCTTAGCACAGTTAGATGATGGAAACAATGACATGACCAAGACTGCTAACTATTGTGCAGACATAATTTGCATGACTTTTGATGCTTTCAATCTACCCCCTTTACTTAATCTAATACTGATTTTACCAATGCAACAAACACTTCTGTAATTCACAAATTAAAACAGTTGTCACTAAAATTACTGCTTTTTTTTACAAAAATGAATGAGAGATTGAAATCATATATATATAATTTAAGAAAGATTTCTAAGTTATCTTTTCATTTATTTTTTTTTTTGTATTTTGACGTGTTAAACTTGGAAAAGTTCCCATTTCAAATGGTTTCAAAATTATGTAGAGGGACATTTAAAAGACACCCAATGATAAAAGCATTGTTTGGCTAAGTGCATGCTATAAATGGTGATCAACTTTGGTTAAGTTCTTAAATCAGGCATTGAATAATGAAATGGAGGATCAAGACTAAAAGAATCACCATTTATAATGGTGCAGAAAAGTCAATGATCATTTCTTTACTTTTATTAATTTTGAACCTTGGTTCATGCTTCAAACAGTTTTGAAATGAAAAAGCAGGTACAATCTAGATACATCAAACTACTAATGTATTTCCACTGATTATATGTTTGATTTTATCCCAAATGAAAAGACAACTATTTGTTTCTTCAATTAAAACCTACCAGGACTTTGGTAACTTACAATAAACTTGTAAATGAGACACAGAATAATGAAACAGGCGATCAAAAATTCAAAGAACCACCATTGATAATCATGCACACAGGTCACAAATTATTTCATTTTTTATTACATTTTTATCCCTGTAGTTTGATACCTTTTTAATTAAGAAAAGTTGATATTTCAAACAGCTTTGAAAAAATAATGATGTATGAGATAGATATTTAAAACTACGAATATACGGTTCACTGGGTAACTGTTTTATATATTCCTAAATGAAAAACATAGCTTTTGTTGCCTTTATTAAAACTGACCGAACCTACTTGCTAACTTCGCATATCACACCGAATAATGAAACAGGTGATCAATAAAGAAATAATCACCATTTATAACTGTACTGAAGGTCTTTTGATCATCTCTCATTGAAAATGTAAATCTTCTCTTAACTGAGAATCGACTCTCATTCACTGATGTGCCCTTTTTTGCTCTTTATTAAGTCTGTCACCGTAACAAAGCACCATGTTCATTTTAAAATGAGTTCGAAATCCATTTTAATGTTTTCTTATCCAACAAAAATTATACATGCTAAAATGAAAACCACAGACAAATGGTCAAATCGTCTTATTGCTTCCTCATAGTAATAAAAAAATAAATATAAAAACATTGTCATTTGCTATTATAAATTTGGAAGTTATTGACTCTGGGAAATTTTAGTTATATATATGCTACCTTTTAATTGTTTTGTACTGTTTTAACATGGATACAATTTAATATTTTCTCTCTCCAAAAGCTACAAATAAAACTTGCCTTGAATAAATACAATCTTGAATACTAACAAAACACTGTTTCATCTTTGTCTCTCTCTAAAAACAGATGCATTTGCTAAAAAAACCCTCTTTAAGTTCTTTTTGTTTTCTTATTGCAATTGGATGATGAGGCTACTGTTGATGTAAGAATACCAGTTGCACTTCTTGACAATGTTGGCTTTTATTACTGCATACAATTTACTGATAAATAATACCATAAATAATAATACATACACACCTTAGTCATTTTGCCAACATAATCAACTGTTCACAGCTATAAAATATGCCCTAAATGCAGATGATCTTGCACTCTGAAACATTATCAATTCATCCATCTCTCTGATCCCTCTCTTATTCACTAAAAACAACAAAAGTCATTTTGAGTACTTTTATAATTTTCTTCTAATTGGATTATGTAGTTAAGTGCAGAGTGATATAAAATTTGTACATAAGTACTGCTGGGTCATCAAGTATTGTTTGTTATATAGACTTTGTTCAGGTATAATGCCTTTATATTTCATACACAGTTAGTACGACAAAATAATAATATTTTACATCTAATTTTTCATACTCAGAAATGAATATTTATTTTTTATGAACAAGAAATTACAAGAAATATGGTATATTTTGGGAGCAAACCACACAATATCACCTTTCTTGGCTTTCAGACTTCTCCTCCAGAGAGTGGAAAAGATTCCATCAGTCCAGTCATTTGTTGCTACGTCCAGCCTACCAAACATCTGGGGAGCTGTGATAGCTTTGGGATTCATTCTCATCTCCCTGTGTGGGGCCCCACAATCTGTCATGGCTTTCATAAGCACAAGAATACAGCAAGTCTTTCCTGCCCCACTGGGTCCCAAGGTCATCATCCCATGTCTGACTCTTTGTGTCTCATACAACTGTAAATATCCAAGGTGGATATATAAATATTGTAAATTCATACAATTTCAAAGGTATCAATTTACATGGTCTTTGAGAAAAATAATAATTTGATGGTACTGAAATCTGAAAAACTAGGAAAGATAGCCCTACTGTTTACACAGAATGAGAATATTGATTTCTTTCATTTTTGTGGGGTAATAACTCTTGTATATTTTGTTGTTGCCTCAAACCAAGACATTAAAAACAAAAAGAAAAATTAGTGACATATGAAAAATAAGCCTCTGATCCAAACTCAGACAAAAACACTGTTCAAGTGATTGATCTTCACTGGTGTCTGATTCGTGATTTTAAAGGTGTTTTAAATTTTTTTGCCATTCAAGTAACTACCATATGTTGTTAGTAGTTTTGTTCTTTTGTATTCTTTATTTTGGATAATTGTGGAGGTTAATTCACAAATGTATGCACTCATGAAAATGTCTTTTTATTAAGAAAACTATGAAAACTGCAACCCACAATTATAAATCAAACCCTACAAGTTAATTTAAGTCTGGTTTTTGTAGCAATCACAATATCAATTGCAAAAGGTACCCATAAAAAATAGTGAAATTATTCACAATACAATACATTTTTGTGTTCTATCATGAAACTGGAACAGGAAAACAAAAAATGTCAGATCTGCATCATTTTCATTTAAGATCAACAAAGTATCAGAAAAAGTCTTTAAATGCAGCAATAACAAAATCTTCAAAACGTCTACCATGTCAGCAATACTGAATATCTGTGAAGCACCATTTTTGTTTTCACCCAAATGAACATGGTGAGAGGTCTTCTGAGGTAAACCTCATGTTGCTATGATTTTCCATACTGTAACAATAAAGTTTTCATGATGACTGCAATGGTGGCCTTATTGACACCACTTATATTTTTGACCAAGTACACATCACATGAAGCTATTCAGTGAAAATTCAAGATGAACTATCATGAGACATATTGTTGACAAGATATTCAACACAGCTGCCGTTGGGGACCATTTTCATCCTGGACCAACAAGACCTCATAAGATTGTCATTGTGGCAGCTATATTGGGTGTCCATACAGCACAAATTCATTTAGTACCAATAAGACAGTGAGATGGAGGTGAGTGCAAAGTTTCATGGCAATGAATCAAGTAGTTTAAAAAGAGCAGAAATATCAAACTTGTAATAACAGATCGATGGATACTGGATGACAGACAAACAACCATCTCATAAGCATTTCTGATCTACAAACAGCAGAGCTAAAAAGACAATTTTTAATTAATTTTATCTTCAACATTACATCTTTTTATATGGAATCTGGAACAATCACTTTCACATAAACATTATGGACTCAGTTTCATGAACTTCTTAAAATCGATTAAAAGCAAAACAAAGAGACTGCCAGTAACAATCCCATTTCCTCTTTCACAAGGATTCATGCAATCAATAGCTCAGTGTTCATCCCCATATGAAAGTTGCTTACTAACTCCTTCAAAGCCTATTAACAAAAATATCTCTGTACACTGAGATAGCATTTTGCAGGCTCCAGTATTAAACTGTCAGGATGGACAAAAAGTTTTTGCAGTTAGCATACGATTGGGGAAATTTTACCTAAAACAACTGGTTGTTGTCAACTCAAATCAACAATCTGTTTACAATTTTTAGCATGAAAGTACCTGGACTACTTTGAGATTCCAGGATGGATGATTGATGAGACCTGCTGCTTCCACCTGGTTAGCAACAGCTGCTTGAAGCTCAGCATAGGTTGCACTGTCTAGTACAATGCCTGGGAAGAGATCAGCTATCAGGCTCATAAATAATGGTTCATCCTCATCAACCTAAAGCATGACATAAAAATCTAAATAAAGATAACTAAAAGCTACTTAAAATACATTCCTACTAAGGCAATGTTGTCAATAAAGTGCTGTTTGTATCATACAAATGCATATTACTAATAATATGCTCTTCAGCCACTCCTGTAGGACAAATACCCAAAATTTTAAATGCTTTATTTTCAGATCAAATTTTTTATGGATCAATAGTCTAGTATCCAATCTTCTGTAAATTAACATTAACTTGTAATTTGCATAAGAGGAAGGACAAATATTAAACTTATGATTTCTTATATTATCTAGACAATAATTAACATCAATGTATTACAACTACATAATGAATAAAAAATGCAACAGCACCAGCATCTGTATGGTTAAGTTGTACGTAAAATGTGTCCATTTATCATGTACTCAAAATCCATCAAGTAACAACTTCAAACATTACATTAAGAATGTACAAAGATTTTTATATGAAATATTTCTTATTATTTATTAAGATGCTTGTATAAAACAACAAAAGATACATAACTGTTTCATGTTTGATTAAATTGGTATTTAAACATTTTTTGTATAGAAAATGTAACTCATGTAACCAGGAAAGAAAAACAAAATTTTATTTCTCTATTTAAAATTCATAACATTTTTGGGAGACAGCAATTTACAGACATGGTGCTAGAAGAAACAGCACCACATCTGTTGATAATCTCTTGTATTCAAATTCTTCACATCCCCTTAATTTGTTAACTTTCTTGAAAAATACAGCCACCAATGGTAATTTTGATGCAATCTAAAACAGGAATACTTATGTACAAAGCATTTATTTTAGTACCTTGGTTCTGTAATATATTAGTACATTTATGCACTTTCAAATATTGATATAGTCTTAGATTTATATCTTGATGCATTACTTTCACTTGCAATATAAGATTGATTCTTTATGCATCTCTTGGCTTTTATATAAACTCAATGAAATGCCAACTTGTTAAGTGTGACTTCTGAAGTAAGCACTTGATGTCAAAAAACATTTGTGGGTCCTTATTGTTAATCTGTGCTGCTTTTGTGATAAAGTCTCTTGACAGTATTCAATCAATGAAACTTCATTCAAAATCTGATTTTAAGCAAAGCAATGTTCTATTGTGTAATGTGCATAGACAAAAGACAAGAATCCCATTACTGTGACTGCAAATTATGTTCCATCAATGTTACATGAAATGCACATATTATATCCGAATTATTCAAATTATACACAGTCCTTAATTAGAAATGATGCATTTATTTCAGTTTAATTAGGTGCATATGGGTGCTATAATCATAAAAAACAATACACAAGAATCACTATAGACAGTAATCAAATTTTATGACAGTCAATTTTGTTCCATCAAAGTCACATGTTCTACACAAAGGTTGGTCAGAAATAAAAATTTTAATTGAATTGCAGAAAGACCAAATATAAATATTAAGGCTATTTTCAGGCATGCAAATAGGATAAAATTTCAAGTATGTTTATTAACTTTACAGATCTTTAAACATAACAATGTAACATGAAAAAACACTTTCAGACATACATCTTCCATGACACTTTTTCAAGTAAGTCATAAACATTGCTACAAATGACCTTGTCACAAAATCAGATTTCTGACCAATATTTCATGTCTTTTAAACATGATTACTGAAGAAAGTCTTCAGACAGAGTACAGATTTTTTAAACACAATTTAGGACCAACGTTACATCAAAGATTTTTTATGGAAACCTAATGTCCATATGACCATCCATCCAGGAGAAATAGCAATAATATGTTTAAACTAGTCAGTAGCTAAACTGGAGGTCAGATTGGCATCATTTTCCTTTAGAACCAACTAGGTTTCTCCTTACCCTATGCTGATACAACTTTCCAAACAGCTAGAATGAAATGCTCATGACTACTGCAGTAGTGATTATATTTTCACATTATAATGGAATACTTTTCATTTAGGACCCAAAGAATATAAAATACATATGACCAAACATTTAGATAGAGTATTGATAACACAATTTTTAATATTGCCACAAAGGTGGCCATACTGGGAGTAAGACTGGCACCATTTCAATTAGGACCAGAACACTTCATAAGACATCCACTGATGAAAACCCCATGTCAATATGACCCTATATTCAGGCTAAGTAGTAATATAAAGTTTTCAAGAAGAGAACAGTAGCAAAGATATTGATGTCAGAAGAGCACCATGATCATTCAAAATCAACAGCACATTGCAAGAAGTTGTTTAATGAAAATGCAATGTCAATATGACCATCATTCAGAAGCTGAAACAAGAACAAGTTTTTCTTGTTGGCTGATGGTGGATGTTAAAGGGGCACAATACTTATCTACAATCAAATAAACCAAGAGACGAATATGTGTGTAAAGTTCAATGGTAATTCTACCAGTACTTTGGATGAAGTATAGATAAGAAATATCTGCTAATGGACACAAGGAAAATTCACTGCAGAAGCTCTTCTGGTCAGTGACAAGTTCAGGCAAAGAAGCATCAAGGATATTGTGAGGCCCTCCTTTCCTCTGTCCACTGATCACAATTCCTTAACCATCATGTGGATAATTGCAAAAGGTTGCATTTATCTTGCTCATCTAGTAAACATCATCTATGGCTCTTGCATGAGGGAGCAGGATTTAAGGTCAAATGTACAATAATTACAATTACAGAAGGGGTCATGTATACGCAGTAAAATGTTGCATCTGCATTTGTGATTAACTGCAGTTTTTCTAGTTTTCTCATTTTTCAATTTAACAAACTGTCTCATAATACTGCCCTTCGGCCATTTGCCTATGTTCACTGGGAATTTTACCTGTATCATCTGTAATTTAACTTTAAACATTACATTATGAACATTATTGAAAGATATCGATTACAAAATGTTAAAATAATCATTAAATGGTCTTGTTTATAGTTTTCTGCTTATGGTAACATTTAAATACAAGATCTTGATTGTTAGCATTTTTTTCTACTACAATATACATGCAGGGAAAAGAAAACATGTTACCAGCTTGGAGAGGTTCATATCCCTAAGGACTCTCATAACAATATTGCTTTCTGTTTCATTTGGTCTTGCTCTCTTCTGAGCTCCAAGAGTTCTCAACACTGACAAGATATTTCTCAGACCAAAGTCATAGTGAACCTGACAATGATGGTATATAATTATTTTTCAAAATATGTAAGCAGAGGTGATAATGAATTAATAAACAAGAGAAGGAATACTTACTGACCCAAAAAATACATTCAAAAATAAGATATTACAACTTCATACAAACGATAATAACCTCCAAAAATAAAATCTGACAACCTCTGTAATAACCAAATTTGATTGTGCCTATAAAAATTATATGCATTTCCAGTTTTCATCAAGAACAATTATTAGCTGCTGACCCAAAATGTTATCTAGTCCCCACTCCCCCTTTCATAAAAATGAATGAAATAAGATGATCTGTTTTGTGGCCATATTCAAGCTTTTTACCCAATCTGAGTATCTTTTTGTCTCATTTCTGCAGCTGTAATAGTCAACAACTCATATTATTGGTAACATAAGAAAGATAAAAAGTGGTTTACTGATTCTAACTATGATTAATATATATATTAGCATCCTCTTAATGTTCCATCCCTGCCTTATATATTTGGACAGCTATGTTAGGGTGTATGATCAGGGTACATCCATTATTGAAAACATACAATTTACATGCTAGCAGTAAAGTATTGCATTCACTTTATCCTGAGGCAAGCTAAATTAAGTAGCCTATCATTCTAAATGGACAAATATATAATTTAGCTTCTCATTTGTACAAGTTAAAATAATGTTCACCAAAGGGACCCCATTGGAGAATATTCTTCATATTGCTTGGTCAGTTAATATAAATGTCACAGACTACATTTTTGATGAAATCCAAGGCCCAACAATTACCTGATGCACACAACCTCACAAAATATGAAAAGAAAAGGCCAATGATAACTCAACTGTATTTGATTATGTAGAATGCAAGATTTGGCAAGCATGTGATCAAGCAATGCTGCATCACTAAGTGCATTCTGTTCATAAGAATTTTATATAATCTTAGATGCCACCTTTTTATTCAACTTAAAGATTATGTTTACTACCTGTATAAGATAAATATTATATTTACACATTTTAGTCAGGTAGGGGTCAATATAAGGTCACATAATTTTAACATTCCTGCATAAAGAGACTACTTCTTGCAGTTATCAAGTGGTCTTAAATAATTTAATGTTTATGAAAGCATGGGATTCCCCTCATCTGATAGGTCTATTTCCAAAAAATATGATGGGTACACTTCTAGAGCCATTAGATGAGAGTAATGCCATGTACACTTGCATCCCTAATTCTCGTCAGAGATGCCACATTTTCACCACAGCATTTTGCAGTGAAACCTGATGCATTTGTTCAATAAATGGAAGGAGGTATCAAATTGTAGTATGCTCACTGGATTTACAGAAAAAATATCAAAGCAACACCCTAACATAATTATTAGCTGGTGATTCTACCTAAGGGAAGTAACGATGATGACTCTCTGTCCTTGTCTTTATTATATAAGACAACAATACTGAAAATGCTTCATTATCTACTCTCAAGCTCCTCTGTCCTCAAATTAACTGTTTATACATCAAACATTGGTGCAGAGGTAAGGTCAGAGCAAACTTGGACTACTTGCAGGTGCATTTGTTGGGATCATTTTCCATGGTAAATCTGCATTTATTATTTGTCATCACTGGTCTGAGGGTGCCAAGCTTTAGATATGGATCTACTGACCATAATGACAGAAAGTCTTGTGATACCTTAAGTTGGCCACACACTTAATTATTATAACAGATACTTTTGTTATCAACTACTCAAAAGTTAGGACATGAAATTACAGTATGTTTTTTCTTATCTGGGACACTCATAATTATTTTCAAAATAATATTTAATCACTTATTAAAGTTTGGAAGTGAAATTACAGCAATATTTTATATGTACAATAAGTCTTCGAACACCTCAGACATTCTCTACTGAATGCATTACATATTTTATCAATCATAATGTTGATTTTTAAAATAGCAAAATCTGTGTTGTTAAGGGACTATCATTATGAAGATCGAAATGTTATAAAACACTATATATTGTTTGAAGAATCATTAAACAGAAGATATCAACATTTTCTGAGCATATATATGAAAATATTTCATGAACGAAAACCACATCACAACTTTCTTTTATTATATATTTTTTAAAAGAAAAAAATTCCAATTTGCATGTATTTTTCTTTTTCCTCAGCCAATCAGATTAATAGTTGCATTTACAATGTCAATAAAAACAAGTTCATAAATTTTACAAAACTTTTGGGACAAAAACATTCTACAAATTTATCTTTCACATATCATGCTTCAAATTGTGTATTTTGTCAAAAATAATGACTGTATTTGAAACTGAAGAGATTTCATTTTTTAATACATTTCATGTACCAATGATATTGTTAGAGTGGAATAATGTAAAACATCACAGAGCAGGTTGATGCGTGGTTGGTCAAGAAAATATAGAGTTGCATACAGACATGGCAATGAGTGATGTAATCTGCAGACCATGACTGAAATCTGAATAGAGCATAAATTAAAAATTCTCTAATACATATGATACTACTATTATCTATTTATCTATAAAAAATATATCTAGTAGCATAATCAAGCATTCTCCTTTTGGATCCAGGGATAGAACTTTACCCTTAGTTTGTTGTGTGTGCACATATATATGCATGGTTCTACTGGTATATGGTTTAACTCCTGTATGTAATTCCAGTAGTATATCCTATGGAACACTGTTCACTGAGAATGTACTTCCATAGTTGTGTTGTGTCAATTAGTATGGAATGAACAGAAATTTGAGAGTATTCTTGTAACAAATGTAATGATATTAAAATCGTATCTTTTTTTTCATAACAAAATGACTTAAGAATCCAGAAATTATGACAATATGAATCCAGAATTATTTTCCAAATTCATGTTACAAAACGTATTTGTCACACAATAATTTTGAATATTACAAATCTAATAATATTTATGAACCCTGAATCACCTATCTGACACATGTCAAATATGTCAACATGATGGTCAAAATAGATTTTGTTAAAGATACTTGACCATATTCAACTTTGGGAAAAATTTTGGATTATTAAAAGAAATATGCACCGGTACATGTTAACATGTAATGTACAGAACTGGTGAAGACTCAGGTGTTCCTTTACAAGACTGAGAATCACCCAAAGATTTTTGTGAATGCAGTTGTTTTCTCTCTTAATCTGATGTAATTTCCCTAGTTCACAAAATATTTTAGATATGGAGTACCACAAGGCACAATTCTAGATGCATTACTATTTATTTTATTTATTAATAACCTACCACTTTACTAAGAGACTCAATTTCATCTACAAATCTCTATGCAGATGACTCAACATTGTCAGACATTCAAAATATAAAGCATGAACTCAAAATTTCTTTACAGGATGCCCTAAAA
>QKMX01348426.1:4626-14626 GCA_003401595.1 Venustaconcha ellipsiformis
GTGTGTGTGTGTGTGTGTGTGTGTGTTTCCGTTCTCACTACCAATGGTGAATAAAGTTTGGCAAGCTGTGTCAATTATGTGTTGATGACTCCCGTTCAATGAAACCGCATCTTGGGTGACATTTCCTACGTGTTCGATTATAACACACGCATAAAATAAGAATTATAGTTAATTAAAGAAGTTAAATTTATAAAAGAATATGGTCTGAAAGAATCTGGAATAAAAGCGTATAATTCCATTTGTTAGCTTTGAAAGGCCTAGCCGTCATAATAATCCAAGTAAATTTCATAGGCTGATAAATTCCAAATATGAAAAAACATGAAGAAAAGAAATATTAGTTTTAACTTTGTTAATATAGCTTCTGTTGCAAGACAATGAGATGTTGGCGCACTGTGGTCATGTAGATACAGACCTTGAGGTTCTCAAAACAATTCTCAAAACAACCAAAAGAAACAGAATAAAAAGTGCATGTGAGTATGACAACAATTTCTGAAGTACCTAACACTTTTCTAAACTGAATCTCATGAGAATGGTCATATAATCATTTCGCTCCTGCTCACACTTTGGAAGACGTTTCTAATGTTTTACAGGAAAATAATGGAAAAGAAGAAAATATTCCCCTTGCTAGCTTACGTGTATCTCATTACTTTTTGGAGGTTTGCAATTTGACAGTATCCTGAATTACGAGAAAACATTCTAAATTCTGTACGAATTGTAACAAGTCGGTACTTACTACACAAACTTAAACTTTAACATATTTTTCTTCATCGACTTCTTCTGATTAGACTTACAGTTTTGCCAAATACTGGCAATGGTATGTTCCAAGTAGAATTTCCCCTTGTATATTACAATGTTTATTTTTTGAAGACGGAATGTATATGCATCCGCTCAATGATGGACTCATACTGGACGATCTCTGTGGATTTCGGAATAAAGATTAAAAGCAATTAAAAACCATATACAAATCAGCCTCTTTTTCAGGTTAATACATGTTTGCAGAGGCAATGCATCATTATGCTGCGTTTACTATCAAGTTAATATTGCCTCGTTTTCGAATGACCTAAATCATCATTCCAGTATGCATATTGAGGAAGCGTATACTGGTTTAATCTGATTCTCTATAATGTTCTTCAGGGCTTAAAACTTTGAACTAAATTTAATTATTCAACGCGGTATTTTGACAGAAAGTAGTCAATGAAAATACTCATTTTGCTGTATAATTTAGGAGAAAAAGTAATTTCAAAATGATATATTCAGAAATAAAACTATTGAGAAAAACTACTGATTAGAAAGATAGATAATGAAATGGATTATGAGATAAAGTATTGTATGGAATGATCAATAATTCAATGGACTAAAGGAAGAATACATTGCAGAATGATAATAAATGATAAAATTTACTGAGAGTAAAAGTACAGTTCGAAATTAAATTAATTAAATAGATTAACAAAACGAACACATAGAATTATAGATAATTAAGTCAACTCAGAACAAAAGTACTGTACAGAACGATATATGAATAATAAATAATTAAATGTACTAACAGAATAAATACTCACAGAATAAAAATTTAATGGAAACATACTTATATAATGATACGTCATTACATGGACTGAGAGAAAACGTACTGCAATAATGAAAATGATAATCAATGGACTGAGCGAAAAAGTACTGTAAAGAATGATGATAATTAATGGACTGAGAGAAAAAATACTGTATAGAATGATAATTTTTAAATCAACTAAGAGAAAGAATACATATGGAATGAAAATTAAATAGACTGAGACAAAATACGTATAGACTAATAATTAAACTGAGTAGGCGAACAATAATGCAGAATGATAAGTAATGAAATGGACTGCTATAAAATGTACTGTAGAGATTGGTAGCTAATTATATTGGTTAAAAATGCACAGTCTATTATAGGCAAATAGAAGGAATATTTTAGCTAGGATAAAACAACGTGAAATAAAGACTCAATTTTTATGTGTATTATGAAAACAAAAATTATGCCTAAAACCAAACATTAAAATTTCATTTAAAATCGTAATTTATATTTTCCAGAGTACAAGTACCGAGAACATCAATCGAATTTGCACCAAACGGAATTCTTTTCAACGAACACGCAAAAAGTAACAACTATATTATACCGGTGTCTACCTTAATCAGTGCCACGTATTACATGATCAAAAAACATGTGTAATGATCAGTTCTGTTTATATGCTCACTGTCATCTACAGATAGACACCCGCACCTGCTGACCACCCTATGATTTCTAAACGATGACCTTGATTGCTTTTCTTTACTCAATCGTTAACTCCTAGATTGAGGGGTTCGTCAACCTCTGACATCTCTGTGTCGTTGGACACACACAACGCGTGTAGTTATCACACTACACAAATATTGAGATGCGTTCTTGGTTTCTTTCTCACAATTCAATAGATTTTCTGGGTAAGCTCAATAAGAGCAAGTGTCCATGTTGCTGCTGACGAGTTCTTTGTTCAGGTAGAAATCTACCTCACGGAACAAATAATGTATGAAATTCTTCACGGGAGCCACTCTGATATCAGAGTATGGATTTGTATTGTTATTTAACGACTTTGACTCTTAACTTTAAGTAACTATTATTCAGCACGATGTAATAGTCAAATTTTCCATTGATTTCAAACTAAGTGGGAGCTGATGTCGTTAGAGACCACACAGACGAAATTCAATCCACTAGGACTGAAATATCGTCATCATTTCAGGTGGTATGACAAACATACCCAGTGCTGTCTTGGAACAGGCGCGAGATTCTCGGTACATAACATTTTTCATACAAAATTTATTCAGCTAAAAGGTCCACCTCACTAAGAGTTTCTTCGTCTCTTATTCTTTATCTTGTTCTGTGTATGGTCCTCATAATTTATGCCGTGTCCTTGCTACGGTGTCAAGGATGGGTCAGTTGCTTCGACAGGAATGTGACGTAAATGTGTAAGTTGTTTCTCGGGGGCTCAAGAGCTCTTTTCTTGTCTGAATCAGCACATAGTTCACAACATTGACTAATGCTTGTCTGGTGATGAGATTAGATTTTAGAGTAATTATTTTCTTTTTATGATAGCATATCTTCAGGTATCAATTTTAGACGATGTGAAGGTGGATCATACTAGATCAGTACACGTTAATATTTCTGCATACTTGACTTGGACGATAAATACACATCATAACTGAATTATGTAACGCGCGTTCTGACTGGTGGAGACTCTAATTTTCTATTTGTCCCTAGCCTATATAAAAATGTGCGTTCACATATTATGTTTGCCGTTCTCAAGCGTAGACTAGTGTAGGATCCTCCACCATAATGAAGAACTGTTTTTCATTCCAAACAACCCGTTTTATGAGGTAAACGCCGACGATTACACAACTATGGAAAAGAGGAGCCTACTTCGAAAGTCAAAATTACCTCCAACGTGTGTTTGTTTATGGACCAAAAATAGTTGGGAGAAACTTCAGAAGTAATAGTGAAGAGATGTGGTACATGTTAATAACTGTTCGTTAACCTATAATGGCCCATTTCAGGGCCATTCATATCAATAAGAAACACGGATGCTGTTCAACAGTAGCCGAAAAATTCAATGCTTTATGTGTCATGTGTTTGTCGATGTTTATCTTTAACACAAAACTTAACACCATCTTTCATTCTTGTCTTTTTTACGCGTGATCGTATGGAAATATGAAATTGTGAGCAATCGGACCGTTTTCCCCTTTCAACTCAATTTGGCTACATCAGAATATAGGGCATGTATGGCTTTTTAGTTTTGTTTATAGGGGTTTGGTTTTTGATTACCCTAAACCCCACTCTCACTTTACATCTCCCTTAAACCTATGTTAGTAGGTCTGAGTACAAGGTAGTAAGAGTACGTGACATTTTTGCGCCTCCATTTTGACGCAACTGTTTAGGCGCCGCCGTTTTCACGCAACCGTTTTGGCGCAGAACCATTTTGGCGCCGGATGTTTTGGTGCCGGTCATCAAACTCAGGATAATTGTTGAGAGTGACAGAGAACGAAACATCCAGTACCTTTGAGGACTAGCTCATAACTTTTTGATGGACTGATAGACTGGACGAATTACCAAAAGGTAGCCAAAACGTCATGCTGCGCCAAAACGGGGGCACCAAAACGGTCGAGCCAAAACATCCTGCTTCCAGGTAGTAAATGGTGGTGTTCGTCAGTAACTGTGGGTGCTGGTCAGTGAGGCTGAGTTGGCCAGTACATGCAACTGTTTTTATTATCCAACATCATGCACAATTCTCCTTTGTTCCCAGACCATCCCACTATATTAATCTTATGAATATTTTTTAACATTAACATTCTACATAATGTTTATGCTTTGGACATTTTGAACATTACCATTTCCCTTTGTACCTATACTGACCCAGCATATTAAACCATTTGACATTTTTAGCATTTCTCGTGTCCCATAGTTGCCCCCAATGCTAAACCTATTAGCGTGTTTAACCTTAAATTCCACTTGTGTCCATAGTATCATCGTTTTCAATATGGCGAATGCCTTCTAGAGCACATGGCTCCATTTATGTTTTCCTTATTACCCCTCTACCCTACCGATATTAGTTAGCTTAAATATTATGAACACTCAGGTAAGATTTAAAATTTTGCTTGACTCCATGCATACACCCCCAAACACTTTGCATGTTATAAAAACTAACATTACTCAACAACTTTAGATTATATAAATACAGTGAAAGGAAATAGTGAAAGAAAGAAATGCAAACCATCATCAGAAGATATCTAAATACCTCCAGAAACGTAGATAGAGATAACATTATTTTCAAAAGTCGGTAACTATACCTCAAGGTTTCTTGTAGATTAGGTACGCTTTATCGTCTCCCGTGAAGTTATTACACAAGTCGAGTATACTTTGTGGGGTTAGAATAATAAGCTTTGAATGTAAAATGACTTTTATCAATAATCAGTTGCAAATAGCTGAAGTAATTATTTTAACCGCAGCCACTGCGCGTCGGATGGAAAAGGAAACAAAAATAAACATGAATGGGTGGCTAATTTTGTACACTCGGCGAATACAGCAGAAGAATCTCAAAGTTGAAGCCTTTTTGTGTCGTGGATCTTAGAAATAGAATTAGTTATTAAAATTGTAATAGAACCTTTTATGTTTTTTCGGGTTCTTACATCACGAAAACAAAAGACAATAAAATGTACACGAAAATATGAAGATTTCATGTCAAGCTAACGGTACATGCGTCAATAAAAAAGCTAAGAAAGATTCTGTTAAAGATTCACTTGTTACATATATTTATATATCACTATTAAATACATCTTATAATATTAGGCCTAAATAAGATTAAGAATGATAGACCGAATATAAAAAGTTTTTCGAGGACAGATCGGGAATTGAAGTAACAGTTTCATGAACTATTGTTTACAGAGGTAAAAGCATAAAAACCTTAACACGGCATTCGAGTCATCTACATGTCCCCAAGAGTCTTCGCTGCTAATGATTAGACATTGTCCGATTTCATTGACTTTATTTTATACAAGTCCTCTGATGTCGAAAAAGAGAGTGTGAATTAAATTGTAGATGAATATGTTCTACACGCACTTATCTGACCAGAAGAAATTTCTGAGGTAATTGGCGGCAACCCAGGCATATACCCCTTCCTCTTCTCCGGAAAGAATCCTGACACCTTCAGCATGGACGGGAAAAGGGCACAACGCCCGGTTGGTGAGTATATTGTATATGACTGACATGAGTTTCGCAGCAGCTGGAGCCGGGTAGATTCGCAAACCTGAAACGACAAAAAATACTTGACGAAATATGCATACAAATTAACGTCTCATTTTAAAACAATGACATTAACAATATTTTATCAGGAATGCCAATCATATGATAGTGTATTTACTGGTAGTATAACATATGGACAATTTGTTATATGTGAGCGTTGTTTAATGTTAAGGTCAAATGTCAAGAATTTGAGTCCACTTTACAGTCATCAAATAGTTGACAACACAACGGTAACTTTGAGTCCGTAGAAATCTGTATATAATTCTCAGTATTGGTTATTTACTCATTAAAATTTCGTTTCACTAAGAACTCAGCTGCTTCTTTCAGTTAAAATTTTAACAGAAGTTCTACCGAGATACTGTCTCCATAACTCTTCGATTCGATATATAGATAATCTGGTTGTTATTTATTTTTAATAAACAGTTCCTTCTCTGCTTTAAAAGCCTTATAAAGTAAGTACTTTGGTAAACGATCCTAAAACTAAATAGTTGTTTAGGTCAAAGAATTAAAATTGGAAAGCAACCGATTTCGCACCTTGTCCCTCAGTTACAGTATATGCTATGAATTCTAACAAATATTTACAAACGTTTGACTCAGTAGGAGTTATAAATTAGATCAATTTTATAATTTGTTGACCAGATTTAACACTGAAAAGATACATCCTTTACGACACAAAATTTTAAATCAGTTGTACTTCAATGATACGACATAACATTTTAAATCAGTTGTACCTCAATGATATAAGAGGATTGACCGCTTTGAAAGTGTTCAAATGGTCAGACAATAATTAACTATTCATAACGACGAAGAATTTCGATGTTACGATATCTACATCCAATATCGCAGTTTTACAAACATTTGCAGATGAAAAAAGAAACTTCCAAGTTACAAAAATATTAAAAAGATGTATCGCTTCAGGAAGAAACTTTTCACGGTGCATGATGTGTGAGTTAGTGATTGATAATTTACTACCAAATATCGTTTGAGAAATTTAGGATTATTTCCTCAAAAAAAGAAATATATTCATTTTGAATGATTAGGAGATCGCATACAGAATCACCCTTTGGAGCTGCGAATACGCAGATTGTTAAGACACAAGTGAACTTCAATCACAAATTCATTTCTCTAATTTAAAACTATTGCTATTTTCACATTATAAGAAGACTGCTTCTTGTGAAAGACTCTCACAGATAAAACGCAAGGTGAATATAAAGCTTACCACATCATGACATTTGCAATGAGCGTTTTATGACTATGACAAAGACACTGAGTGCAACTATTCCAAGAATAGACGTTAAATTTGACATTAAAGACAAAATTAGAAACATATAATTAGAAATACTAAAATTCCTTGAGAGTACTATTGCACAAAAGAGAAACGAATGAGGAAGAAATGACATACCCGGAAAAATCTGAAAAGACGAATTTCATAGAGACTTGATAAACACCAGAGCGTGCAAACATATTTCATGGGACAATCATCGATCAAAAATAGTGTACACTTCCTTGCTTATATGCAGCTTTGGCAATATTAATTGGTGCCTCATTGTACGGATAATTGTACGACTCATGAGATTACCTGTCGTAATACAAAAAATGTAAATAAGTTTTGCTGTCATTGCTAAACGTTTTGAAAAAAATCATTAATCATATATCAAATATCAAATATATAAAATGTCTTGTGTTCTTGATCTAAGAATTCTCAACACGATAGTTATAGTTGCCTTCTTATCCTCCATTTTCCTCTTTCTTCTCTTCTGTTTTCAAAGTGAGTGGCAAAAAGTTGTATAGCCAGTGGATGTTGGAAGGTGCCGTATCATTGGCTCCCCTTCAACACGTTGATGGCTGGACCTAGTAGTTCACGGATAAAGGAATGTGTAAAATGTTTAATCTAATACAAATTATGCTTGTTTGGTGGTCCAAACCTAATTAATGTGTGGTATCACAAAGAAATAATAATCTACACGTTACAAGACGATAGTCAAAGAGAATCCATTTGGTTTGAAGAAGGCATTACTTGCAAAGACAATGGAATCGTGTCAAACCCTAGTCAAAAACATCCGGACATCTTCAATTACATATTTGGAGAAGACGAACAGGAAATTAAACATTTGTTTAAATGAAAATGTTATCTTCGTAATGCTAGTATTAATTACATCACATACAATGTAGTTCAACAAAGTGAAAGAACATTGCACCATCAATCTCAATGTCCATGAAATTGTTTGAAAGTCCACAAAACAAATCTCAAATATAAGCCAGACAGTTAGGAACACCTTGGTTGAATTATTCGTACGACGATCAAACACCTTATACGTATTTACTCATCGATTTAGAACCTACCACTCCCGATTATTTGAGATTCCGTACCAACTTGTTACACAATTGCTGGCAGAAGGAGGTCCTAACACTTACACGTCCTTTTTGCCGTCTATTTGAAGGGAAAGAACACACATCTTTACAATTGCTTCCTCATCCCAAAGTAACTGAAGCATTGTAATGCCATCAGTCGCGCAATACAAAACTGCATAAGTCCTTGCACATGTATTAGACGTTAGTCTGATATAAGTATTAAAACACTTCCACGACATGTCAATTACTACAAAGGACCATTCATACACTCCATCAAACCAAACGTTCAGGCGTTGTACAAGATCTAAGAATCGATACTCAAACCAAAATGCAGATGATTTTTAAACCTGGTAAAAGTGGCTCATTAGAAGGTGTCATTATTTGGTCTCTTTAAAATAGGATGGTCATGCCAAAGATAAGACAAAGAAAAGAGCCACAATTTTCCAGAAGACGGCAGAAGATCAAGACAAAAAGAGATTATGCCGCTAGTTCACACATTAGAAAGAAAAGCCACAAAAAGAAAAGTCCCAAGAAAAAATCTCCTGCCAGAAAGAGGGGTACTGCTGCTACGATGCGTACCTACTCCAGAAAGCAACGACTTACGAGGTTAGTATATCCACCAACTTTTATGTCGTCGCCGTTCGCGATCATACCTGCAAAACATGATACAACACGCATGTTTCCTCATTAGACGAAAAAAGAAAACCCATTTTAAAGCAGTTTCTCCTTTCCAGGAAGAGACGAAATTATCGTTAGCAACCAATGCTGCACCTAAAATAGTGACCTCACCAAAGACAAAAGTGAAAGACAGAGTAGTACCTTATAAATGTTACTGGATTTATTCAAACAAGAACTGTCATTATTGAGTCTCTTAACAAAAACCTCACAATCGGATACTGTCCATAGTGAAGCTGATATGACGTGCTCACAAATTCCAATATAAAAATGATGCACGCGATAGAAGCTTTTGATACAGAAACAAAAGATATCACCAAGATGTAAACAACACCCTAATGGTGAAAAAGGAAGTACCCATCAGTCAAAATTAAAACATGATGGGTCAACAAGGAAGATTTATGTTTATGATAGGACCTATGTTTAGAGTGGCTTCTCCTGCTTCCTGTAAACAATAGATGGAACTTCATCATTGGAACGAACAGCGGATACATCTGAATTCAAAACTCAAAGACAGCAAACATTTACAAGAAGAATTACAATCGTGGCTCGATTGAACCGATTTGTCGGAAACAGAAAAAACGCAACGGTAATGCCAAGGATTGCAACGTCATACACATTTTCACCAGAATGCTACAAACGAAAGAGTAAAACCAACTTTTAGAGATTAAATATAAAGTAACCAAGAAGAAGAATAAGACACACGCACGAGAAGTATTGCAAACTTCGACTCTTCCAATACATAGCAGATTGCAACTTCCTTGTTGAGGCCGTCCCCTAGTCCTAAACGAGAAGAGAAAAAGGCTTGGGTCAAAAAGATGAAAAAAAAATCAGGCCAACTTCGCGCAGATCTTCCGTTTGCAATAGTTCGGGCCAACACAATCAACGTTATCTTTTATGCGGAATTTGTCAATACTCTGGAAATCAAGTTATCAAGTTTAAGAAAAGTAATCCTAGACTATTAGAAAAATATTGAACGCAAAATTATATGTAGAAAGGCTGTGTAGACAGTTTTGATCCATAGCAGGAAAACCGGACATATACAATCATTATATACAGATGGCCATTGAGTCTTCTGCTTTGCTCGTCACGTAGCTGAAAGAATTACAGTTCTGACCCTAGAAATGCTTTGGGAAGTGAAATCTCTCTCTCTCTCTCTCTCTCTCTCTCTCT
>QKMX01348437.1:0-25944 GCA_003401595.1 Venustaconcha ellipsiformis
ATGTATGTATGTATGTATGTATGTATGCATGTATGTAAAATTGAGCAAGTTTTTCACTTGTTTTACACTGTCTTAACTAGAAAAAGAAAAATTATAATTATAGTAGAGTCCTGTTTTATTTTGCTTGGAAAAAATAAGGAAAAAAGAAAATTGATGAAAATAAGTTTGTTTATTAGGATAAATTAAAAAAATATACAAAATTTTAGTATACTCTGAAATCAAGTGAAAACATAAACATAAAAAAATATATGCATTAGTCTACCAACATGAAGATACTCAGTGTTTCAGCCTGGTTTGAAAAATGGGTGCCTTTCATTTGAACAAATTGTCCAGTGATAATAAAATGAGATATCATTTACATAGCTATTTTACAAGTTGTTTGTATGAAAAACCAAATAATAAAACTTTTTATTTTAGTATTCTCCTCTCTGAGACCTCTAACTATACTGTAACAACATGGAAGAGGCTGAAGTGTACAATTTTATGTTCTTTCAACTTTGTAGTCACCTATCTTTGTAAAGTTTCAGCTTTCAAGCAATTCTGTATGAAAGTGATAATATTTTTATTCACTGGTTTCTGCCATTTTACAATTTAATTCTTTAGAAAAAAGCTTTGCTTATTATTAAACTTTTATCATGGCTTTCTGATTTTGCGAATTTGTTCACTTATTATATATGCAGTCATTATTATCACTTTATGATCTAAGTGTGATATTGGGGTAAAATCAGTCATCCATCGTTTTAATTTCTATCTCTTTAAAAAGCTATGCCTCTTTAATAAATGTTAAATGATGCTACACTAAGGTTATGTGTGTCTGGAAGCATACAAAAACTGCACCATCTACAAATTGTCAAAATGATAATATAAAGCAGTTTAAGTTATCTCATACAGTACCTAAATTTCTTTTGTTGTATTTTTTCCATCAAGACTATTAGAATTTGGTTGCAAGACAATAATTTTCAAATGATAACAACAATATTAAAGCATTGTAAAATAGACTGCTTGCTAACTGTTGCTGAAAATTTACATAAATTAGTATTTTTTAATATTCTATTTAGGTCTTTGAAGAGTCTCATATTAAGAATATATTCAAACCATGAATCTGCAAATAATTTCAAGTTAACTGTGAGAGGAACATTAACATTTCCAGTAACCTTACATATTTTATAAAGTTATTTTGTTTCTTAATAAATTAAATTGACGCTTTTGGGTAAAAAATATATACCAGTAATTTCCACATTTGATATTGAAAAAGTAAAATTTTTAAAAGAGTGAAAACAATTCTAAATTGATATTAAAAATTGGATGCATATTAGCTGTATTAAACACATATAAAAAATATTAACTTTTGAATCTTTATACTATCACATTCTATCACCAATTAAATTTGTAGGTCATTCATCACAAAAATGTATCACAGACAAAGTGTATAGTAAAGAAAAATATAAAACTTACTTTATACAAACATTTTAAAAGTACTGT
Source organism: Venustaconcha ellipsiformis (assembly GCA_003401595.1). Classification (NCBI taxonomy): domain Eukaryota; kingdom Metazoa; phylum Mollusca; class Bivalvia; order Unionida; family Unionidae; genus Venustaconcha; species Venustaconcha ellipsiformis. The sequence continues at coordinate 1,483 of QKMX01348437.1, forward strand.
CTGATATGCTAGAAAGAAAGCTTTTAAAGATAAGTCAAGTCTCTGAATAGCTTTCTAGCCAGAATATACGACTTGTTGTCTCCATTTACGAAGTTCTATGCCTAAATATTGATGTAGAAAAAAAGTTTATTTGTTCCATTACACATTCACAGCTTATGAGGATTATCATTATAAAGTCAAGCATCCCATTCATCAGGGAAAATGAATTGCTTGCCCTGTCCAGTTGCATTTGGATGAGTCATTGAGTCCTCTTGTTGTCTTGGTGGAGCAGGTGGTGGATGAATAAACAAACTGTCATCATCTATGTCATCCTCATTGTGCTCTTGAGTCTTAAGCCATGCCTTGGAAGGTTTTCCAGGTTTGCTCTTTAGCTCCATACCTTTTGAGATGACGTTATCCTTTTTTCTTTCTTTTTCTTCAATGCCAACAAATGCTGGGTTCATGATGGTTGTGGTGCCTGAGGGAGGCCTTGTACCTGAGAGTGGTCTCTGGGAATCAGGAGTTCTCCCATGCAGGTCATAACGTTTATCCCCTGGGTAAGACTGAACAAGTCCACCTTCAGGACTGCGAGACAAGTAGTGTGGGCTTTGCAAGCTGAGGTTAGTATCTACTATATCTGTGTTGTCTACTCCAGTAAGGACATCAGTGGTGACAGCATCTGGGTGCCTGTTTTTCAGATCTGTGTCATCAGGGGGCAGGGGACCATCCAGACTTTCTTTATGGTCTGAACGTGAGCCAACAGCAACAGGGATAAGAGGTGGTGGTAAACCAATGGCTGAAGTTGCTCTGGAGTCCATGTCTAAATGAAGATTGCTATCAGACAAAACACTGTCAGGTCTATCTTGATGATCTGTGCCATTGTATGGCTGAACTCGCACTCTGTTCCCTCCACTTGATGGTCGTCTGTTTGATTGGAAGAATGGCACAGGTGTTGCATTTGACATAGTACTTGGAGCTCTTCTGTATCCACCTTTTGCAAACTGTGCAAATGGTGGTGGTGTTGGTGAACTGAAGTGTGTTTCAGTCATTCTTCCACCATATCCAGTTGCTATTGGTGGGGAAGGACATAATAATTCATCATCGTCTGTAAGAAAGTCTGCAGCAGCCCATCTGACTTGTCCAGCAATTTCATTTTCCTCAACCAACGCTGTCTTTCTAGCTTTCCTTTTAAAACAATACACAATTATAATTATAATCAGAACCAAAAGCACTAAACTGCAAACAGAAGACACGACTATTATCAACAACGAATCCTTTGTTGACTGTGAGGATTTTGTTGGCTGACAGAAATCAAGGTATCCATCAAATAGGCATTCGTCCAGTTCATGTACTGCTTGACAGTAGACAAGTACAGCTGAAGTAAGGACATCCAGTGATGTTTCTCCAGTTCTGGTGTACTCTCTGACACAGGCCTCAAAGAAGGAGTCCCCAACACTGCCAAAATCAGTACAGTGGTCAGTGATGTTGGTGTTATTCAGTGCTTGAAGACATAAGTGCACAACAGCTTCTGTCACACTGGCATCCCTTGTCTCTAAAGTAGCAGTGATGTGGACATCAGGAATTGGTATAGAGGATGGAACCCATGTCTCTTCTTCAGATGCACTTCCTTTTAATAGAAAATGGATTTTATAATGCTCTTTATAAATATTTTTGATAATAGAGTGATAAGGCAAGAACAAAATCAAGGCATTTTGCATTTTGAAAACTAATTAAATAGACTGTAATTTATTTATAGTATCCTTATGTAAGGAGTAGTCAATTATGTATTCACTGAATATTTTTTCACAACTTTAAGAAGGCACTTTTACAAGATTTAAAGATTCAATTTTGCAAAAGCAAAATTACACACCAGCTGCTTTATAAAAAAATAATTTTTGAAAATCTTTCTTTTAACAAAGGAACTAATGAGGCAAACAAAATATTAATATCTATATTTATTGAAAACCTTAGTTTTATTTATATGCATGATTATATGAGCAAACAAGAACAGAAATGTGCAGTTTTAAATGACAGACTCCACTGTCAGATTCCAGTTCAATGTTTTAAACATAAGTATTTGTTGCTTGTGTTCACAAAATATCACCAGATATAGAAAACTATCACCAGATGAAGAAAACTTCTAAATGCTAAAAATTCTTGAATATAAATTAAACAGTTCGGCAATATTGTTTGAAGAGGGCAGCATTAAGTGCTACTCAATTCCTTGTCCACTTTATGCTGAAAAAAGATTGTAAGTACTAATGTTGCCATAATGATCTTCTTTTATATATGAAAAGTTAGAAACTAAGAAATACAGACCTGTGATAGTACCATTGTTCTCCTGGTACTGAGTTCCACTATTCACTAGCAGGATGGGTTCATAGCCAGATCCTTCATCCAGCAAGGCCACAAGTTCCAAACCAGTCCTATACCTGCTTGAGTAATCTTGCATGTCAGAGACAATGTCATTCAATGACTGAGCTGTTGACCAGACTCTGATGTGATCTATTTCTACAAAAGAACCGAAATCTGAATTCATGGTCATTCCCTTAATTGACTGGGAGACATTTCTTTGAATATTCAGTAAAGTGTCATGCTGGAAGTCTTTTTGTGTAATGAGGTATGCAACCAAGCTTCCATCAGAGCTCTTCCACACAAAGCTGACATATGTCCAAATTTCTGGTTGGATAATTACATCAAAGTAGTAAGTGGAGCCCCAAGTAACTGCAACATATCCCTGGTTCAATGTAAATTTCAGGTTATCAATGCTGGAAGTCAACTCAAGGAAAACCGGACTGCCTATCCCATGAGTTCCAGTCCTGATCCAAAACACTATTGTAAACTCAGTGAATGTACTTGGCAGGGTGATACTTTGGAACTCAAGCTTTGTTCCATTCAGATGAACTATATAGCCAGCTGATGTTAGATTAAGGTCCTTATATCTATTCATGAGATGAGATGAAGAGCCACCAAAATTTTTCTTGAGACAGGTTCCAGCTTCAGAACCACTTATTTCACTGGCATTCAGTACCTGTGATCCATTGGAACACTGAAGATCATTTATCCAGTTTCCATCCATATTACCAAGCATCCCTATAGCAGATAAAGCTAATGCTTGTGTTATTTTCACCGAACAGAAAAGCCCATTGTTGGTATTAAACAGTAGCACAGACAAGCTGTTACCAAAGTGAATTCGAAGGTATGGATGAATGGTCCATCGGATAGTAGAGTCCTCATAGGGGAAGCTAATGTTTTGGGAATTAAGGAACACTGTCATATTGGTGTCTGAAGCATGCACATTAACTATTGTTACTCCAGATGATAAGGACACTTCTCTAATTTGTCGACAGTCAAGTTTATTCTCACAAGGCCAATAGAGGACTTGTATGGACACACCCTGCACATTCAGGACTTGGAATGCTCCTGGTGTTATCATTTCAAAGGAAGCTCCATCAAATGTTGTGACATATGAACCATACAGAAGACCAATAGTCCAGGCAGAGTTTGTCTTGTTGCTTACAGCAAAATGGCAGTCTGAACCATTCCTCATGTACGAACAATCTGTGCAGGCATAATCTTGACTCAAGTTGTATGAAGTATGGTTATATGCAAAGTCCGACCAATACTGCAAAGACGCTACACTTTCGCCTTGCCAGTGCGATGTACATGAGCACTGTCCTGAACTTGAAGCACACTGTCCAACACTGTTGCAGGCTCCAAATGACCCCAAAGGACACACATTTCTGCACTCACTACCCCAATGACTATTCAGGCACATACAGGTACCTGATCCATCTAGGCTCCCAAAGACACATTGGGTATTACAATTTGATCCTGTGAATGTCACGTAAGATGTGAAGAAGGACAAATCATGGCACATACTTTGAATTGGTGTTACCACCTGACTCTCTACATGCATGTAAAGTTCTGCTGCACTTATAAGAAGGGCTTCAGCCATGAAAGTAGTTCCTGATGATTCATATTCTTGTAAGCATGCCTCATAATAAGCATCGGTTACACTTGATATCTGTGTGCTTGCTAAGGTGACACTCTGAATCAGTATTGTACACTTAGACACAGAGTCACTGACTGAAACACTGTCAAGGGTTGTGAGAAGTGGAGAAGACACATCATTTCTTGATGACAAAATGAGATCGGATTTAATCCATACTGGAGGAGTGAAGACGTTGGTTGGGAACAATTCCTGGCCACGCACAGAATCTACTGCTGTGAGTCCTAATCCTTCATCCAATGACCAAGATTGGGAAACATCTGGGGTTGAAGATGAGATAAAAAGCCTCCAGTTTTGCTTGATGATAGTAGGATTATTCAGCCTGGACCATATTCTTATTTCATCAATTTTCCCAACAAACATGTTACTTGATACAGGGAGGATGAGACCAGGGATGACCTCACCAAGTGACAGAGATCCTCCACTTGTGAACACATTAGTGGGAACATAAATGGCTTTTACAATGGTTTCACCTGAAAATATATACATATTGATTAACATTCAACAGAGAGCTCAAATAGAGCTTTCCTTTATTTACTTAATATTTCATCAAAATCAAATTTACCTAAAATTCAAAATTAAGCTAAACTAAAAAATAAGACTACCTTCAATTTTAATTGACATTAAGTTGTCCTATTACTTAGAAACTTTGCTCTTGAAAATTAAATAAGTCTCAACCAACCAAGTTGTATAATAAATGCATGTCTTGTCGACATGTCAGTTAACCTATGGAGAGATGTGTATTATCTAAGTATCAGCATTTTAAAAGCACATCAGCACAATAATGGCCATGATTCCAGTTAAAGGTAACATTATAAAAATGTAACAACAGAGATTTGCACATAAGCTTTAGTATGTTAACCCCTATAAAAAAATTAAATATGAAATACTAAAATATAAAAGATAAAAGGTAAAGATGTTAAAATTTTTCAAAAATGTGAATAAAATAAAAATATAAAGAAAAAAAAAGAAAATCCTTAAAATAAAAGGAAAAAATTTGTTAAGTAAACTAAATTTCCCTATAAAAAGACCAAGATCTTTATGGGTGGTACATCATGATAAAGTTAACTGAATTTACATAAACAAAACTTCGATGTCACAACATTGAAGTTAATTCATTTGACAATAATGTGCTCATCTATCAGTGGACACTGGAAGGGTATGAAGAAACTAACAAGTTCTAAATAATGTTAAGTGGAATACCCACTTGTAAGTTGTAAATCAATACAGGTAAAACTAGTATAATCTTCACAAATGCTTCTTTTAAAATTATAAATTTTCTTTAATTATTTCACCTTCTTAAAATATGCATAAATGATTTTAAATATAATGAAGCCATTTTTCCATTGTTGACCAATACATTATTAAATAAAATACCAATATGAAAAGTTAGCCATCCTAAAATAATAAGTCAGTAAGAATTATTTATCCTTAATATAAGTCATGGCTTATTTTAAAATATCAAGGTATTCAAAAACCAAAGTCAATTTGTCATTTACTTCTAAAATAAAGGCTGATAGAAAATAATACAGTGCTCAAATACAATTTTGCTTATAATTACCTAAATACACGACTAAATCAAAAAAGAATTTTTTACAAATATTTTCTTAGACACTTAAAATGTAAGAATTGCATTATCAAAATATATCATTATTTTTATATGGAAATTCTAATAGGTATTTTTTTTTGTCTGCAGACAATATTTACCATGGTATGCTGCAATTATATTAGGTACCAAGAATATACTTTTCTTTGGCCAGGGACATAAGATTTTGTCAAAGAAACATACAATATGTACCATGGTAGGCTGCAATTATATTAGGGGCCAAGAACACAATTTTCTGGAGCAATGACCCAAGATTTACGATCTTGTTTTGCACTCAAATAGCTGGAAAAATATCTTCCTCTGATTTATGGCAAAATAATACCATACAATTAATCATCTTGAGATAAAAGAAAATGTATCTCAGCTTGAAAGAAAACTGTAGCTTCCACACTCCCTGAAAATTAAATCATCAGTACATTATAGTAGATGACTATGCTATGTGTATGCTAACTGTTGTTTCAATCTTCTAACACTAAAGTGGGATAAATTAAGCTTATGCTACAGCTTACATCCTGTCAAAGATATTATATTGATATTACACAGCTTGTTGAAAAAAATTTAAAGTGCTTACAATTAAGCCTACAATTTATAATAGGAAGGAAGTTTTAAGTGGGATACCAACACCTGGGCAAGGTATTTATCAAAGAAGGCCATTAAGCATAAAACACCACTTGGCCCAGCATGCTTGAACAAATGTGAAAAGGTACATATGGAAGTAGTAGTCCACCTATAATGAATTTGGCAGATGGTAAAAGCTACTTATGAGAATGTGTGATCACCCTATCAGTGTCACTAACAGATCACATATGCCCAAACTAAAATGTGTTCTATCCAACTGTATTAGACCAATACAAAACCAAAATAAACATCTTCAAAGCAAATCTTGTTTTCAAAATCTCCATCTCACTAAATGGTTAAAACCCAGAACTTGTTGAATAGACAAATGAGGTGGATTTTGTTGGCATGACAACTACTCTGCATAATTATTAGATACAAAGACTACGCTATCTCAGCTTAAAACTTGTCTTTGGAGGGAATGCACATTAAAAAAAATTTAATAAATTCCAAATTCCAAATTACATACATTGCTGTCAATATGAAGCCTACATATAGCTAACTGAATATTTTTCTAAAACTAATGATTTTAAATGTTAATTCAATTTGAGGAAAATAACCAAAAGGCCCATTCATTTAGATTATCATGCACTTTAATTTACTTGATAGCAGCACATATTTCCCCAAATTAACTGATTGTATTAAAATCAAGTATTCACAAAGCTGATTAATCACTTGAAACTTTATAGGGGTTCATTTTTCTTTTTATATAAGAATAATTAGTAGACAAATAGAGCACGACTAACATATCATACCTGTGTCATATATCATGTATATCTCTAGTGACTGCATGTCAGAAGTCCATGCTAAGCTCAGCTGGTTCCACTGCCCTGATTTCAGAATCATATGAGTGTTGTACACTTTACCCTGGACCACTGCCAGCAGCCCTACATCAGAGTTCAGCAGGCACATGTAACTGCTGTTGTGCTTGTAGCAAAGGATAACTCCACTGCTGGAAATGGGCTGGACATGGAGTTCAAGTGTGAAATGGTCAAATGGTAGCAGGACATTATCCACTGAAACGCCAGTCCCAATGAAGGAAAGACAGGTGTAGGTCATGGACTCAAGCTGGGCATTTGCAACAGCTAATAGTATGCCTTCAATGGACTTGAATGTCTCAGTGAAAAGCTTGATAGAACTATAGATTAATCCAGCTGCACAGGTGCTAGGAACCACAACTGATGGATTAGTACAAAGATTTGATTTTGTAATCACTGAACAGGAAACAGCATCTATGGCCTTTGTTGTGTTACATGATGCAACCATCCCAGTTATGTTGGCCTTATAATAACTCCAGGTTGAGTATGAAAGACTCAAGGTAGTCATAAGGCGATTGTTCACAGAGATGAGTGTGATGTTCAGACTAATACTTGGTACTGTAATCAAGACTCTATTTGGTGTTTCTAATTTTAAAGACATTCCTCCAAATTCCAGATAATCAAACAAGTCTATGTGTCCATAGCTCGATGTCAGTTTAAGCTCAGAGCCACCAAAGCTATCTCGATTGATGTAATACACAATGTTATTTTTCATTATAGCAAAGCCAGTTGGACATAGCTTTGCTGTGGTGCCATTTGCACACGTTGAAATCTGGACATGGACAGAAACACTTGAAGAAATCTTGAAGATGTCATACATGCCTTCTTCATAAACATCAAACAAGATACCATCAAATGTTAGAATCTGGGCAGAAAATGTAACTTGGGCTATGAGTGTTGCTTTTGTGCCACTAAGGTCACTGTGACTCGATACAAGGACAGCACAATCTTCTCCAATCCAGGATGCTTGGCATATGTCACAACTCATTCCCTTCCAGTGCCCTCTGCATTGACACTTCCCACCTATGTCACATATTCCATGGTTATTGCATGGTGTAACTGAACCTCCAGGGCACGTTTTGTCACAAGAAGATCCATAGTATCCATAGTAACAGATACAATCACCTAATGATGTCTTGTATCCAAATTTGCAGCCACAGCATCTCTGGCTCAGCCATGCAGGTTTTGATATGTTGAGCTGACACATTATCTGGTACAGGGCAGTATCACTCCCCCCTGTGACAACACAAAGAGAGGCATAATCAACCATGGATAACAGTACATCTGTGGTGTTGCCTGTATTACTGGCTTCTATTAAACATCGTTGATGATACCACTTCCTCAGAACTACATCTATTCTTGGACAATCAGAGGATGATGAGGTTGAGCTGAAATAGTCAGCACAAAGGGTGTCAACATCATTGTCAACAGTGATAGGATGATCTTTAGTCCAGGCTGTGGTGAGGGTTTCCAGCATCAGGTCCGAAACTTTCCATGCTGGAGACTGCCATGGGGACATAGGAAGCTGAATATTGTTTCCACTGACCTCTTCATGTGCTACATATCCTATTCCCTCTGTAAATGTCAATAATGATATCAGTTGATCTGAGAAGCCAGACAGTTTTATATTGAGGCTGTGGGCTTGGAAAACCAAAGACTCAGGGATGGGGTTCTTCCAAATGGAAATTTCATCTATGAGTCCAATAAAAGATGTATTGTATGAATGTGGAGAGCTGCTGTAAGAAGGTATCCATTCTCCCAACATTATAGCACCACCCTGTAAGAACAAATCAGAACAATCTCCATCCAATGTTTCATATGTGAGACTAGTATTAGTTCCATAATGAAATATGATCATCTTGCTCTCTGTCCTCTTGAATGTCAAAATGAGTTGGTTCCAATCATTCAATATCGGTGAAACAGATGTTACAAAATATTGGTCTCCACAAGTTATTATAAGTGGGTCATTATTATATATTGCAAATGTGGCTGACTTGGCATAAGACATAATAGTACCAGTCAAACTACTTGGTTTGAAGTAGATACTTATACTAAAGTCTGTTCCATTGATGTCATTGTCTGGAATGAATTTAAGTGAACCACCAACAGTTGAAGTATTATTGAAGAATAGAGCATATCCTGAGTTAATGTTTGCTTCTCCGACAAGTAGTGCTTCAAAAATAACACTCTTGGTCATCATGAAGTTGGTAGCTACATATTCTGATATTTCTGCAGAAGTGAGGGAAGTATAGTTCTTTGCATTGGAATCACAGGGGCCAAGAATGCCTGTTCCAGTAGTACATAGTCCAGTCACAGTTTTGATACTAATCTGAAGAAGCTGCTCTTCAACTACAATAGAAACTGTGAGAGACTGAGACACACTGACCTCAACCACTATATCTGATGGGGATGCCTGACTGACACTCATGCTGCTGTCTAGGGCTACTGGAGAGATGCTGCTAATTTTGAACTGCTGTCCATCTTTATATATCCTTGGATATATATTTCCACCTGATGGAAGAACCACAATGGATACTGTACTGGTATTGACACCAACAGCTACAATGCACGATCCATAATTACAGCTCACCTGGTAGATATGAATCTCAACATCTTTGCTTGATGATCTGAGCAGCAAAAGTGCTCCTGTTAGGTCTCTGAATTGTATATTTTGACCAGTGAAGGTTATGTAATTGCCTGTGCTGGTTACAGCTGCTATATGTTTTGAGCTTGAATCTGTCAGGGAATTTGTAGTTAGAACTGTACAATTCGGTCCAGTCAATGCAGTTGAGCAGGAATCACACCCTAATCCATTCCAGTTCCACCAACAGTGGCAAGTTCCATTGCTGAGGCATGTGCCATGACCTGAACAAGGATTGTCAGAACTGCCAGGACAGGTCAAATTACACCTGACTCCATAATATCCTGAGATGCATGTACATGTACCATCAGTTTGTTCAAATCCAAAGTCACAATGTCGAGGGCAGTTTGATTGACTTCTTTCCTCAGCAGTGATCTGGTTACATAGATTTCCTGACATTGTATCACTGGCATTATGCCATATCTCACAAATGCTGAATAGGTCAAGTGCAACATTGTTGCCTTTAACTGTGTTGGAAGATGCCTGAATTGCATGCAAACAAGAAAAGTAGAAGAAATCTCGTGTAGATGTTTGAATACCATCACATCCTGTTATGTTGATAATGAACATTGCGCACATCTCTTCTGCAATGGTGTTCAAAGTCTTATTAGTAAAGTAAATTCTGGAGATTTCTGGAAGGTTGCCTTTGGCATATATCAGATCTGAAGGAAGCCATTCTGGTGGAAGCCATGGTGACACTGGCATTTGCAGCTGATTAAAGCCAATCGAATCAGTTGTACTAAGTCCATATCCTTCATCTAGTAGCCAAGAGACCTGTAGGACATGCTTGGCTAAATTAGGATCCATGTTCCATATATCCACCACTAATGTTGGTTCCACAGCAATGCTCCAGATCAAAACATTGTCCAATTCACCACTAAAACTGAAGGGCTGGGTGTGTGGTAAAGCATCAAGTGGAGGATACCAATGTCCAATTGACAAGATTCCAGGATCTTTGAATAAACTTTTTCTTGTGTAAAATTGCCTTCTCTCCACCAAACCAACACTATTGAAGACATAGATATTGACATATCCTAGGTTGTTGTAGTATGTCAATAGGATCTTATTCCATTTATTTTTCTCCAATGTCAAGTTTGTATTCATCACACTTATATCACTTTTGTTAATGAGCTTGAGGACCAATGTAGATTCACTGATTAATGTTAAAGCAATGCTGTTAGTGTATGACAAAATGACTCCTCCATTTTGATTACTGTTCAGTTTGACTTGAAGTTCTATACTTATATTTGGATTAATGCTGGTATTTAGAGTCAGTGAAGTATATGCTATAGATTTTAAAAATCGTAGACTGTATCCTCCCATAGTCTGTTTTTTGTCAGCATCAGATGGGTAGAAGATAAATCTGTCACATTCTGGCACACCAAATTTGGTAACATTAACACTGGCTGAGGGAGTAGTGTATGATTGAGTATATGTGACCAGGTTTAGCAAATCTGCACTAGCTGTTGATAATGCATTCTGTTTCAAAGTTCCATGCAGGCAGATGTTAAAGGATGGAACTATAGATCCTAGAATATGATTAAGTTTGATGTGTGTATCATCTTGTCCGGTACCACTGAGGATCCCAATGGTCTGATTGATAAGACTTGATGGCATTCTGGCATGCAGTCGGAGATATTGGGACTCACCCTTAATTATGATGGTGCAAAAGTTGGTTACATCCAGTGACAAATCAAACAAACCTGTTCTATGGACAGTAAAACCCCGGAAATATGCTGGGCTATCCAAGGATGAATACTGATCATTGATGTAAACCAAGGGTTTCCCTCCATTCTTAACATTTCCATGGACAGTTATTGTGGCATATCCCTTGGTATCATCTCCAGTTCTTACAGATATAAGAGTCATGCAGGTGTAGTTTGTGTTGCAAGTTATCATCTTTGCCTCAATAATAATGTTTGAGGAGACAGCAAGAAGCAGAAACTCTCCTTGGAATCTGGTCCTGAAGGTCAATCCATCAAGTGTGTGCATGGTTCCCAATGTGTCTGCCACAGCCAATCTGGTAAAAACTTCACTTGAACTTAAGTCGTCTGCAATGTCACAATCTGTGCCATACCATCCATAGGAACAGTTGGTACAGTCTGAACTGCCTTGTCTATTCAGTGGACAGTTACATAACCCTGAATACTGGTCACAGTTTCCATAACCATTGCATGGATTATCTACACCACCTGGGCAAACTGTATCACAGGTAGAACTCCAGTAACCATCCAAACAATTACATTTGGCTCCAATTTTTCGAGTTCCATGGTAGCAGGGTGGATCACAGAATTCTCCTATTTGACTATACATATCATACATACTCAACTCTAAGCAGAGGTTTTGTCCTGGCCATGTGTTAAGATTCAGGAGGGCCTGGCAAGTGTCAAAGTAGAAAAGAACGGTATCTAGCATTGAGCTGGTATCCCCTGAATTTAAACACTTTGAGTAGGATGAGCTATAAATGGAATAACTTGCATTTTGACACGTGCTGAAAAAGAAAATAATGAAGGTCACTCATCACCTAATCGAGGCCAATTTTAACTGTAAACTAACTAAAACTGTCAAAAGCTAAATTATGAATATGAAAGGTTTTACAAATCTGAATCTTTGGATATGTTATGAATCATTCATTATCATGTTCACATGTCCAATAAATAAAAAAAATTTAATAAAAAAATTTGAACAGAAAGAAGATTTTAGTTTTCTGGAACTTGTTTTCAGAGTTACTAAATCTGTCCCAAAATTGCGCCCCAATAAGAACTTTAAAAATGCCCGAATGAGGTAAAGGTAAGTCTGATTTCTTCATTTAATTACAAAAACATTTGCCATAAAAATCACTATTCTCATGACACCAAAATTTTAATGATTTAGACCTGGAAAGGATTAAGTTCAGATAACTCACATTTTTTAGATATGGAAAATAAAGAGGCAGCTTAAAAATTTAGTATTTATAAAGGTAAATAAACATTCAGAACAGTCGTTTATAGCTGGAAACACACAGTCCTTTCATTGTCTTCTTTGTGGAAAGGATACAGTATAATTTCTTTTCTTTCTTTATCCTTAAATAGCTGGCATATTTCTCACAATACAACTGTTTCTCAATACATTTACTTACAATGACATAATAGTGTGTTCAAACACTTGAGTGCAGATGTCAGTCTGATATGTTACAACCAAAGATCTCTTGCGACGGCCAGAGCTGCTAGTACTTTCTATGTTGTCTGGGCTGTAGGCAAAAGTGATTTGAGCATCTGAAACTTCGAAAGTACATCCTTTGAATGGATACTCGGGTTTGTTGAACAGAATGCCTGTAACGCTGTCAGCAGTTCCATCATCTGAGAAGACAAAATAGCACAATGTTGATCAGGAATTTTTTGTCTATTCTGGTAAAACTATGCTCAAATAAATAAAAATGCCTTTTCCAAGAGTTATGAAATTAATGTGTTTCTTAAACAGAAAATCATGGCAAACAAAATACTTCAATCTTGCAATTAATAATATAGCATAAAATGACAAAAAGTCACATTCAATTTCTGTGTTTCTCTTGGTAATGTGACCATTTTTTTTTTATAAACCCCTATAACACCTCCTATTGCACATGCGTGTATATATTATCATCAAAAACAGAACAAGCTTTACACAAGTTCACATGGATGATGTTACCAGAGTTACAATGAATGTTTGCAAAAAAAGCTGCCTAAATGATATGGGAACTGTAAGGAACACTGCTGACTGAGCAACATGTGCCAGTATGTCTTCACTCTCAGGAAAACTGAGCATCTGAAATACTGGTTTCTTCTACTACTTGCTTTATGCCCACCTATCTGAAATTACAACTAACTCTAATCTAATCAATTTAAATATTACCCCCAAAAAAATACAATTTTATGCAAATCTTTATCCAAATAAGATGACTTCAAAGTTCTATCTAAAGTCAATAACTACTTTGTAAGTTAACAAAGTTAAAAAATTTTGAATCTCTCTATATTTTTAGTTAAGTTTGTGGAGGCTTGGCAGTTTGTGGATTTGCAAGCAATCCTGTAAAATTAATTTAACACTGAAATCACTCGTGCAAACCTTCAATAGCTAGACATGCTAAGTAAGGTTGATTCACATGGGGAAACTACTTGCTCAAAAGAACTATGTACCATATACATAACACTATTTATACACGATTTTAGTAATGGTACTTGTATTTATTTGTATTAAGCATTGCATGATTGTTCCATTTCTATACAAAAGACAGAACACATGTATGTATGGTAAGTCTATAAGTTACCAAATGTCCATAAAGCCTGGAGATCATCATCCGCTACTGAGTACATCAGGTTCCAATGTGTTTGAATTTCAATATTACTGAAGTAGCTGGAATTATATCAAAAGGATAACAATGCATTATATGAAGAAAATAGAATACAGAGAATGTCAAGTAAATTTTATCACAGCAAGTTCTGTGTATTTGTTACACCACAGTGGAGTACTATGTAGAACTATTAGAAATTAAAACAAACAAAAGAAACAAGCCTGCCTTTTAGTGTCGTTCAGGTGATGTAACAATAAAGTAAACTTTAAACCTTTAAACTTGTCATCATGACATTATAACTAGCGCCATTTTCATTTAGAATCAACTAGATATCATAAAAACCCTATGCTAATATGGCCAGCTATTGAGGAGAAGTATCAAAGAAATAGATTGTTAAGATGGCTACTATGGTGGCCATATTGGATGTCTGAAAAGTGCCATGTTCATTGGACCAACTATACATTATAAGTACTTTAAGTGAATATCCCATACTGATATGTCCATCCAGCAGTGATAACAAGGTTTTCAAGTTGGCCACTGTAGCAGCAACAGTTTCATTTACAATCAACCTGACCATGGGATGCATGTATGTGTGTAAAGTTCACAGCATTCTTCCAGTTAGAGTAGCGACAGCAAAATTCTGTTAGTGGACAGATGATTGATGGATAGTGAACTGACATCAGACAATGGCTATTGCATAATGTTTTCTGGTCTATGACCAGTTGAGATAAAAAAATATAGTTAAACATCCAGAACACTACTGCCAATGAGTCTGACCTCAGGCATAAAACAAAAGACATTGCAAAAACTTTTAAATTCATCTCGCAAGAACACTATGAACACATTATGAACACTATGGTTTACTTCACCCTGAAAGCAAATTATGTATTTTATTTCATTTAATTCCTTATTTTAATGGTTAGAAAAAATCTGAGAGACTCTATGCATACTCAGACAATATTCAAACTAAAACATGTTCCTATAATATCCTTAAAAGTCTGAAAGGCTCTAGGAAGTCTATAAAGATTGGATAACATTCTGATAATGAAATATTCTCAAAAAATCATCACAAGAAAAATCACCATAAAGAGACACCCATTTTGTCAAATCACCTTATAAATAGCTGGTAAACTAGCAAACATTAAGTCTGAGCTAAACATCTATAACATTGAAGATAATCTATTGTGTGAACAGATACACAGCGATTGCTATGTTGAGCTTAAGCCAAGGCAGGACTGACAAGAATTGCATTGTTTAGAAAAAGTGTGTAAGGTTGGTGGTTCAACACATGTAGTTTTGTAATGTCAGCCATATACAGGAACAGGCCTTTTCACAGGTAAAACTTAAAAGCAATGTTTTCATTTTCTACCCAAGCTAACAAAATCTACATCAAATAAACAGCATAGGAAATACTTACGCAGTCCAGAGTCTGAGATGATCAATACATCCACTGAAGTGGTCATTTTCAGGCTGCTCACCACTTCCATCGATCGATGGTTGCCATCTCCCCAGGGCCAAAGTACCACCACTGTCAAAAGGACTTTCCCCTACAAGCTGCCAGGTGGCTCGTCTAGGATCACCATCACTGTTGAACACATATACATCAAGCATAGTATTTCTCCTGTCATACACCACAGAGATTTGGTTCCATTTGTTATCCTCAAGTGACAGTTGTGTATCAAAAATGTCATTACCATACACAACCAATATTGTTTGATTGTGATGGATTTGGAAGGTCTTTCTTAGAGTGTAGGACAGGATTGCACCATAGTTGGTAGGGGATGAACCAGTCTTCACAAAAAACTCAATGGTTGTGTCATAAATTGAAAACACTGGTGCTGATGTTATTGATATAGATGCATTTGTAAAGCATGCTGCGTATCCAGCTCCCACAGTTGTAATTCTGGCATATGAATCCAAGGCCTGCAATCAAAATACAAAGGGAAAAAATATAGTGTGCTAATTTTTTAAATCTCTGTGTGAGTGTTTCTGAGATCCCAAAACAACTTTATTTTGCTGGAAATGACCAGCAGTTAATCTCAAATGACCATTTACTAACTTGACATGTTGGAGAGTGAACATAAGATACCCATAATTATCCTATGCAATTGGAGACAATATGTTTTCCAAATGATTTAAGCAATCAATAGCTACAAAAGCACAAGACAAAAATATTTTAAAGCTTATCTTTGAGCCTTCAAAAACTCTATGAAAGACTGCCTCAGTTTCTGTACAAATTACTAACGTTAATGTACATCTTCAAGGACTTATCTGGAGAAATGATAAAATAAATTTTAACCAGAAATGTGCAATAAAATTGTTATATATTTTCTAGGTAGTAGGTAAGCATGTTGTCAATTATAAGAAGCAAGAACAAAATTCAAGATATATTACCAACATTTACAATGACTTTTTTTACATTCATTAACTACATTTTTGTCAGATAATTTGAAGTTTTAGCTACCTCAAGTACCATAATAAAAAGTGCTCTAGAAAAATGGTATGAAAATCTAATCAAGTCAACTGCATATGCACATCAGTGCTAAAACTTTGGCTTGTGCACTTCAAGTGGTTTGTGCTTAAAACAAGGTTTTAGTACAAAAGTCTAAATCTGAAATACTTAAAAATGTATAAACTGCTTTAATATTCCTTTAAAAGAATGAAATGCAATCAGGTCCAAAGCTCTTGTACCTGTTATTTACATATCATAATCATGAATGTAATGAAAAAATCAAATTTCAATAGTACACCTCAAGTTTTTCTTCTTGTCGTAACTGCACTAACAATATTTCAAGTCCAAAAAGTACAAGATTGTGAACAAAAATTGAAAACTTGTGTAATGGCCTGAAAAGAAGACCAAATCACTGACATAAAAATACAAACAAGATAATCCAACTTCATCTGTCTTCCTTAGTTGCTTTTACTTAATTGTGCTAGCAGAATTGTGTCATAAGTCCAATAAGTGCAAAATTATGTAACAGCAAATTCAAGACTTGTAAGTGCTTGAAAATCGCTCAGATGTCATGCACACAAATAAGCAGAGCAAATTTTATTTGTCTACATCAAGTGTCTCATCTTACTCAGAAGCTTCACACGATTCCCAAATGTTCACATGTATAAATGGATGGGACCAAATGATTTGAAATCATGATGCAAGCATGCAGTTTGAGCATAATTAAAAAAAATAGCAAGAAACATAGATTACCAAACATAATGCACTGGACATCAATAGAAAATTTCTGTCAGAGAAGGCAAACCAAAACCTCAATAATAGTCAGTGCTCTTCTGAGAATTATCTTTTACAATTTACATATTTCTTAAAAAGCACTCACTGGCATAAATGTTCCAGAAAAAATGTAAAATGAAACTTTTGTCATAAATCATTTGTGAAAGTGTCCTTCTTAGTTTAACAATGAGATATACATTACAAGTATTAAATTTATTCTGAGCATCTTGGTAAGTCTTGTCTGCATTCTAAAGAAGAAATTAGGTTAGGATGGAAAAAAGTTATTATAAAGTGTTTCATTTTTTATTTAAGAAATATAAGATTAATTTTTTAAAACTCTTTTAATTGTTCATTGATGAAACATACAGTTAATGAGCAGAATCTATCTCTGGAGACCATTTGTCTACATTCCCTGAGATGACTAACAAAAGTTCAACCCAATACAAACATACATGCACATGCACATACACACTCTCAGATCCCAAAGTGCAATTCTTAAAATTGAAACACTACTTACTGATCCTGTTGTACTGGTTGCATTGGATAGTGTCATGTTTGCACCAATGACTGTTACATTTATCTGTTGTAGATTACATGGGGATTTTGGCCTTGGGTTATTGCAACTGTTGCAAATACTTCCACAGACACCACCGAATAAAACACTGCAGCACAAATCATCCACAACCTTGACAACCACCCTAAGGTGTTTGTCCCATGCTACAACCCTTATATTCAATCCAAGAGATCTACTTTTAATAGTGTACAGATGTTTTGACACAGCTACAAGCTCAATTCTGCATGTTGAGTTACTTCTTCTAACCAGACTGGCAGTTTCATTTTCAACAGGTTCAAATTTCTCCCAGTCTCCTTGTCCATCAATATAGCTGTAGGCTAGGGATGTGTAAGAACCAGTGTGCTCTACTTTAATATTGACATCATGGAACTTCACACTGATTCTGTCAATGCAAACTTTCTGGAGATTGTTTCTCATACATGAAACCTGCCAAACCTGAAGATTAAAAATTCACTTGAAAGATACTTTCAATTCATAAATGTTATTAAGACATGAAAACAGAAGTTAAGATTCCACCTTATATTCCTATTATGAACACTGAGCTTTGAAGAAATAGGTATCAATTCAATTATGCAGCAGTAGACTCTACATATTTAGACTAGTTTTTAAAATTTATTTTAAAATTTCCAATAAAGATGACCACATTTCAGTATATTACTAACTAGGTGTAACAATTAACTTGTGAAGCACTCTATATATATTGCAACATACACATTTGTGCAGACATTTAAAACAAAAGTGCCTACTAATATAACTATAACTTTCAATATAAATTAAGCACTATTAACAACAGATTTCTACTCTCATGAAAAGTAAGCACAACTATAACTACCTTCACATTGAGGCCTTCTGTCTGAATTAGAGTGTAAACTCCTGGTTCAATTAAGTTCCCACCTGACCCAAGCCATCTGGTGATTCCCTGGAAGTCAAGGAGATTTCCATCTCTACTGGCCACACAGGTTGTTTTGTCAAGAACATTATTCTGCTGCAGTTGACAGTATTCCCCACTGTATCCAGGTGTACAAGATCCACACATCTCATCCCCATTCCAGTTAAACTCACAGCTGCACACTCCAGTCCTCATGTGACACTTCCCATGGTGGCTACAAGGGTTGCTAGCCCCTCCAGGACACTGCTCTTCACAAGTAACACCATAGAAACCAAAATTACAAATGCAATAATCAGTATAGTTATCATTGGGAATGTTTTTATCATATGTCCCAAATACACATTTATTGTCACAGTTAATTCCAGTCCATATTGGGAAATGACGACTCTCAAAGTAACTGCAGAGTTCCTGGGCTGGAGTGACTTCAAGTTGAGCCCTGAACTGAGCCATATCAGCTAATGACAGAATTGTGTCCAGACTGAAATCTTTATCATTTGCCAAGACTGTATCTTGTCTGCATCCTAAATAGTAATATTGCATACCTGTCATGATTCCACTATCGTTAGTAATCCCAAAGATATATTCACACTTGGCATCTAAACTGGTCACTGGGTTATTATTTGTGATTGATACTGATGGCTCTCCAGTTTCACTTATGCTAACATCGGATTTCACCCAATTAGATCCTGAGAAACTGAGTGACAACTGAACATTACTCACATAGTCTGATGTTATTCTGCCAAAACCTTCATCAAAGTTCCATGCAAGCTTCAAATTGCTGACATAGGACTGTATCATGATCTTCCAGTTGACTACAATTTCTGCTGGAGTCAGAAGTCTGTTCCAGATCAGAAGTCTGTCCACCTCCAGTACAACCCTGCCTTTTGGCTTTGTTCCCACAACACCAAATGAAATCTGCC
The DNA here is from genome assembly GCA_003401595.1 of Venustaconcha ellipsiformis. Classification (NCBI taxonomy): domain Eukaryota; kingdom Metazoa; phylum Mollusca; class Bivalvia; order Unionida; family Unionidae; genus Venustaconcha; species Venustaconcha ellipsiformis. The sequence goes on from QKMX01348437.1 coordinate 21,069, forward strand.
AGCTTCCTATTGCTAAAGTTCCATCTACTGGTAGGCAATCACTTCCAATATTCAGGACTCTGTAAATGGTGGCAGTATTACTGTGGATGTAATGAAACACCAGGATGCCTGTTTCACGGTTGTAGATCAAAGCAATGTTGCTCCATGACTCTTTAACTACCTGAATCGATGTATTGTATATGTCTGCACCAAACTGAATGTGGAAGAAGTTATTTATAATAGTCACAGCAAACACCTTCCCAAAGGCATATGAAACAACTGTACCACCAGTTGTCATATTACCAATTTTAACTCTCATTTCTAAAGTAATCTTAGCCTGTGTGAAGACAGAATCCTCCCCAAATGGTTTGGAAACAATGAATCCACCATTTATGGAAACAGAGTATCCAGATGTTGAAATAACTGTTGTTTTGAACATGCTGCTTTTCTGGTCCAGAATAAAATGACTGTAGTAATCATGTAGTATTTTTGATGTAAGCATCACATTTCGTGAGAGTGAGGCAATTCCGATGGCCTGAATCTGACAGGAATAATCATCAAGAGCACAATTATGACTTCTCTGTTCACAAACACCAAAAAGGCCACTGATACTGGAGCATGATAATGAAGATATTACCATCCATATGTTCAGGTAACCTTCCATAACACTGATTTTCATCTGAAATTTTGGTCCCTGGATTTTATATATGTACGGATCCAATTTTACTATCTTGTAATCAGCCAAAGTGTATGTGACATCTCTTACAAATAATTGATTCCCATTAGATGTTAGGAGCCAATGGTCATGACCTTCAAAGACTAGGGTGACATTTTGTATTCTTATTGCTACAGACAAAATGCAACTTTCTAGTTTGAAACATGGACCCTTCATGATTTGTATTTCCACTTCTGATCCTAATGTGTACAGGTTAAATATTCCATTGTCAGGGAACTGAACATTTGCCCCATCCAAAGTTGATAAATGTCCATTGCTTGTAAGAGAGCAGAAGTATGATTGACTGCCTATTAATGCCTGTAATGCAACTGAGCAAAATTCTCCTGTCCATCCAGATGAACAAATATGACATTTCTCTCCTTGCCAATTGAGGCTGCACTCACACAGTCCTGTAGTCTGGTTACAGTAACCATTGTTGCTGCATGGATTCAGTGTACCTCCAGGGCAGATATTTATACAGGATGGGCCCCAGTATCCTTTTCTACATGTGAAAACACCCGATAAAATGTCTGACTCCTGCGGGAACCTATACTCTAGGTCACAACTGGGTCCTGACCACAGAGGGAAAATGTTAGGACTGAAAAAGTGACACAGCTCTTTGCCTGGCCATAAAGAATTATACTGGTGAACGTCAATAAAATCTGCAAGTAGCATGGCTGAAATAAGGGAAATATCAATCTTGCCACTTGATGCCACATCACTAGTACAAGAGACATAGAAGAAATTAAGTGTAGCAGGATCCACATTGCTATTAAATGAATGATTCATAGCTTCATAAATGATGGACTTGCATTTCTGTTCAGCCTCAAACTGTTTGGTGGAATTAGAGCTGATATGCACTGATGGAATAATTTCTAATTTGAATGAGATATCTGATATGCGCCACTCCACTGGAGCTGTTGTCCATGTGTACCTTTCAAGATAGATGTTATGGTATCCTTTTAAGTCATACACAACCGACTCCTCTCCTTCATCAAATCTCCAATAGGCCACAATTTTCTCTTCAGTTTCAATATCAGCTAGTTTCATCTGGTTCTCAACTACCTTTGAGAGGGACATGGTGGTGTGCCAGATTCTTACTTCATCTATTTGACCAACAAAGCTTCCAACAGACGGCTCCGAAATAGTGCTCATGGAGTTGAATGGCTGCTGCCAACTTCCAAATGTCAAAATGCCATCTCTGCTAAGTACACTTGAGTTTGGAAGAATGAATGATTTATAGGTAAGTCTATCTTCTGTAGCCATATAAACTGTCAGTTGGAAGGAAATACGCTTCCAAACAAGGGTAATTTGGTTCCATCGTTCAACAGTAAGTGTGAAGTTGGTGTCATAGACATTACTTCCTGCCTGTACTTGAAGAGTTGAATTCAAGAATAAACAAAGAGTGCTTTGCTGACTGTAGGTGAAAATTATTCCAAGATTATTATCTGGTTTTACAAACAATTCTATGCTCATGTCTTTCTCACCATTGATAATGTCCAGTAGAACATCTGTTGAGATTCTACTATTATTGAAAAACAATGCATGTCCAGCCATTGTGGAATTTCTAGGCTCATTTTTATATAAACTTGTGAACCCACTGTAATATTCATCGATAAACCAGTCTGTGCTGAAGGTATGAATTTGTGAGATGTTTGTTATAGGCTCTGTGCCACCCAACATGTAGTTTTGTCCTTCATATAGTGATCGTTCAATGTTCAAAACTATACTCAGATGATGGCCCAACACTCTTATTCTGGCATAGAAGTACTGTTGGAAGTTGCCTCTTATTTCATACAATGAAAGAGATGAATGCCAGATGGTGAAGTATGTCATATTGTACACAAGACTCTCATTGAAATAGTGCTGCTGTCCATTGATGCAGATGACTGACTCCCCTGTAAGAGTATATGCTCCTCTTATTAAAATGGTCTCTGAACTATATTTGAATTCCAGAGCAGAAAGACAAATGGCATTCTTGTAACAGTAAACCATTCTGGCCTGTATCTCAATCAAATTTTGAGTGTTTCTTCTCATGATAAAGAACTCTCCTGGATGTGTTAAAGTGAATTTCAAACCTTGGAAGCTGATGATGTGGCCAAAACTGAATATTGCTCCAGTCAGGATTTCTCTAGCCTGAGATTCATTGGTTGAAGAGCTATTTGCTGGTATGTCTGGAATGAGCATGTCACATCTATCTCCTGTCCAACTGGCTAGACATGTGCTGCAGTTTGATGATGCATCAAAAGTTGGGAGGCAATGGCAGTTTCCAGATAAATCATCACAGAAGCCATTTCTGTTGCATGGACTGGTGGAACCTCCAGGGCAGGCATTTTCACAATTTGGTCCCCAGTAACCATCATAACACTGACATACTCCAGCTGTAACAAGGTATGCAAATTTGCCACACTGTGTTGAAGAACATACAGTTTGGAAAAGTGGGCTGTAAGGGTCATTACACATATATGCTGGAGGGAAGGGCTGTGGTGGAGTAATTATATCAATACAGACCTGAACATAATTCAACAGAGAATTTACATAGGAGTCACTGTCAGGATATGTTGTCATATCTTGCAAACAGGTCTGATAGAAGAATTCAGTCGAATGAAGTTCTCCACAAACACTAAAGAGTTCTGGATTGTTGATAACTTCTTTACATTGCGTCTTTACATCATCAGGTATATATTCAACAAACATCATTTCCTTTGTTGAATCTACCTGAGGAAAAACATCAGAAATGACCCATTTTATATCAGTCTCTGGGATAACCATGTATTGACCAGAAATTACATCAGCTGCAATGGTACCTAGCCCAGTGTCAAAAGACCATTGAGCTGTGAGGTTTTCAAAGTCTGAATTCACTGGTGCCACTGATGTTAGTTCAAGCTGATATTGGGCAAGAGCAATATTCCATAATCGCAATTCGTCTATCTCACCAACATAGATGCCTACATCTACTGGAGGGTTTTCTGGCCATGCACCAAGTCTGATCAGGCCATCAGATGAAAGTACTGTACTGTTTATGCTTTCCTCATAGCTGAATACATTCTCTGATCCAATGAAAATGTAAGTTGTCAGAGTTCGTGTCAAATTATTGTACACAATGCTGAGGTGATGCCAAAGATCCTCCTGAAGTACGAAGCCTGTGTCAATAACTGTTGATCCTGACAGTATATGCAAAGTTGTGTTGAGATATACTATGAAAGGAATTCCTGACTGGTATCCTAGTATTAAACCATGACTACTGGATGGTTTGACTTTTATTTCAAGTGTAAAATCTCTGTTCTCAGCAATAACAGATGATGGAAGCTGTGAGGTGTAGGTTCCAGATCCATTAAAGTACAAACTATGACCACCTGAGTCTGTGTCTCTAGGCTCAGTCACACCATCAATTGTGTACACAAATGCTGTTGAGTCATTTTCTGGTATGATCCAGTGGTTCGTGAAGTCCACATTGATGATATTTGATGAGACTTGAGTCAAGCTGACTGTAGTTGTAAAGTTGATCCTGATGTCATTGTCAATGTTTCCATCACAGTTTCCACACAGACCCTCTAGACCCAAACTGCATGTGGGTTGGTTATAGGTTACCTTGGTGTCCAGATATCTCTGATATGAAGTTACTCTGGATGTGACTGTTATGGTGGAATCATGAAGAAGAACACTCAGTGCATTCAGACCTGACCACTCTAATGTGACATCAATTGTCAATTGGTAGCTTCCTTCAAATGTGACCGTGATACCATTGTGGATTAATACAGGCCTAACAACTGTATCATCCATCGATGATGGGGTGCAGATGGTAAGATTCTGAGAGCCAAACCTGATCCAGACTTGCTTGGTACAGCTGCTGGTCTTACCACCACAAGATGCTTGTCTCACATACACCTTAACCATGCTGGAATATGCCAGTACAAATTCACCTCTTCGACTTAGAGTATAACCTGAAAAGAGGTGCTCACGATTTTTATTTTTTCTCTTTATTTTTCCACTTTTCCCAAACCACTAGTCCAGTATTAAATTAATTAAACTTTCTGTGACCAGAATAAGGGCATTGTGTTAACTGTAGCCAAATAATTTTAGTTCACAAAATATAAATTAGCTTTAACTTTACTTAAAATAGCATAATAATAATATCTATTATTCATGAAAAAGTAGGCAAAGTATAATATATATATATAT
>QKMX01348461.1:30043-43761 GCA_003401595.1 Venustaconcha ellipsiformis
ATTATAAAAGGAAATTTATCCATAAAGGACAAATGTGAAGTTTCTTCAGCATATTTTGTAGAAAGGTTTCACTTTATTATATACCTATAGCATGCAGTAAAGTACTGGATATTATTAGGTTAGTTGTTTATGCATAATGTTAGAAATTCCAGCATTATTTTTGGTTTCTGTTTTCTTTAAAGTAAATTTTCTTTTTCTTTATTAGCTGTAATATCCAGGGTAGTATTGTGAGCTCCAACTCTCATATCAGTGACAAGAGTGATTTGAAAGATTGTATTGTTGGCACTGGAGAAAATGTTAAAGGTATGTATATTCTTATGATGATAACCACTCTGGAATTTGCAGAATTGTTATAAATTTTTTATGAAAATATACAACTGTATTAACTATATTGATGAAATTCTGTAAAATGAAAATATTTAACGTGAGCTTTCAATGTGGATACAGATAGAGAAAAATTACTTCAGCTCTAATATGATAGACTGGTGCATAGAATGTATTTACTCAGTGTAAAAACAGTATATACATGACAATCATCCAGTCAGTTAGACTGTAATTAGGCACAAAATTTGTGGAAGATAAAGAGAAAGGACAGAAGCAGATAATTTGGAAGGACTTGTAACTGTTTTGGCCCAGAAAAATTTATGTAATTGGAGGAATTGATTGCACCTACATTATTTACATTATTTCTGTGTGTGTTAGCATTTCTGGTACTCTCATGTAACCCCATTGCCAGAATTATTCAGAGCAAACAAAAGTAAAGTAACTAGGTCTGTTCTGTATGTGAAAACATCTGTGGTTCATGTAAAGTTAGTTGAATATGTTCATTTATATCTCACCTGTGAAGCTAAGGTGAAATTTATGTCACTTTTCAGACCTTTGTAAGCATGAATTTGCAAAAATTATTTAAGTTTAATTATGGTCACAAAACCATTTTAGATATTATCCAAGATATGATCATCATCTTGATTTAGATTCTGTCTTGTGTTATTAGTTCTTTGTAGTAAAATTTACAAAATCCCCTGTCCAATTTAAAAAAATAAAACACTTATTATGAAGGTTTTTTTAAAAACAACTATTGTATCTTTTGATAAACAGACTCTCACATTTGTGCTTATTTCAAATTAAATTTATGAAATTTGTTTAAACAGTAAACAAATGCTATCCTGAAAATCTTGGGAGCATTGTCAGTCATACAAAGGAATACATTGATTTAAAACATTAACATATACTTGTAAATGACTAAAGGAAATTACTTTTTTCCTCTTTTTTTTTTTTTCTTAATCTGAAATTTTTTGAAGTTGGATTTTGCCAGAACACCTTTCACAACATCCTGTTTGGCTACCATGTGTATATATGTGATACATGTAGAGGTGATAAATGCTTCATGCATATAATTATATTTGTAAGATTAACAATTAATTTGGGACCAATACATCTATTTTGTAAAAATATTAATACATTTTGGAAATTTTTTTATTATGAAAAATAAACATGTTTTTAGTATCAGGTCATTCTTAACGAGTTTACTTGGAATTTCCATACAACAGAAACTACTAAAGTACAGGCAGACTTTGATATGACACAGCCAAAGATTATGTTCCAGTGTCCTGATGGAATCTACATGTACCATGGATTCTAATGTGGCTCAATCAACCACCATTTGAGCCTCTACCTACAGCCCTTTGTCTCTTGCTTTCTAGTTGTTCTAATTAGAGTAGGCAGAGTCGGTATACACCTTGTAGGTTGGTCGGAACTATCTTTAGTTTCATTGGAATGTGTAGATTTCATTCTTGATGATCCAAGCTTTCATTGCTGATAACAGGTTTCCACTGATGAGAAGGCTTTTGTTGTAAAAGATTCAGCAACTTGGAAATGAGATTAAAACAGGGATAACTTGAAAGCTGAAGTCAAAAGAATACAAAGATAGATAGCATTCATGACATGCTGTCTTTTCATCAGATTTCAGTTCTTGAGAGGTTTTGAATATGAAACTATTTTTGCACTCTCCACTGCTGTAAATGGAGATAATTCATGCTATATTCCCTGTTAAAATTTTTAAAAAAATCTTACAGATGAAAGTACTTATTTTTACATTTAATGGAAGGTACCTATATACTTGCTTATAAGTTGAGTCAAACTGAAGATACAAGATCCTTGTCTGCCATAGCATAATGTGTCTGCACTGCAGATCAGGGTCTATCTTGTTTGTTCTGCTAATTACTCCTTACAAATTGCACTGAGCCAGATATGAAAGTGCATTATGTGATGGGAGAGCTGGGTCTGTGCAGATTGCACTTGAACTCATCTTATAAGCAAGTACTGATGGTATAATTGTTCACATTGGTTCATTTGTTTAAAAATAGATTATATCTAAAATGAATTATAGTTATCTGAATTTTTACACTCCTGACTTCTTGTTTATGAGACAGAATGAACACACTTTCAGAATTAAGTGAAGTTCTTTTTTTATTCTGCTAGTGAAAGACAGAATGTGTGCTAGCATAACTACATCCATTGGTTGACCATTGGGGCTCGATGAAGTCAATGCTATGCTGCTCTTCACTGATGGGTCCTCATGTGGCTGATGGGTCCAGTATGTGATGCGCATGTCCTGGAGCAGTATGTGCACTGGAGGCATGGGTTGGTTCTTGATGTTGAGGCCTTCCTGCGTTCCCTGGCATTGGCGACTTGTGTTTTACGGGTATCCTAGAAGGTTTTGCACCCGTTATGAACAGCTGCATGCCAGCCAGATCTATTCTTGGCACAGGACTTGAGGACTGTCACAGATCAGGCCGTCCTTGATGGAGTCTTTGAATATTTTCTTCAGGTGACCAATTTTTCTGTGCCCACTAGATAGAACTCCATACAAATCTGTCCTGGCATTCGAGACTCCTCCATATGGATGACATGACCCAGCCACCAGAGTTGGGCTCTCATGACCATTGCTTCAGTACTGATTAATCCTGCTCTATCCAGCTCTGCTAGGTTGGTCACTCTGTCTTGCCATCTGATGCCATAATCCAGCACAGGGCTCTCATATGGAAGCTTTCAAGCTGCTTGATGTGCTTCTTGTATGTTGTCCAGGTCTCACATCCATACAGGAAGCTTGTTAGCACAACTTCTTTATACACCTTTATCTTGTTGGACATTTTAAATATTCCTGTGACTACACACAGGAAAGCGGAGACATTCTAATGATTGACTGGCACTGCTGATGCATGCCGTTATCTCTTTTTCTAGTGTTCCATCGGAAGATATGATGCTTCCAAGGTACTTGAAGTGATCAACAGCTTTCAGCTGGGTGTCTTTAATAGACATAATTGGGGGAGAGCTATGGTGCCTGGGACAGGTTGGTGAAGTACCTGTCTTATTTAGACTGATAGTGAGTCTGAAGAGGAGTCTCAAGGCTTCCACAGAGTGAATAATGATGAGCTGGAAATCTACTTCCATGTGTGCTATTAGAGCACAATCATCTGCAAAAGGTCAACATCATTCTGCCATTCTATATAGGCCTCTTGCTTTTATTGAAGGAGGATGCTTATCACTTCATTTTTTTTGTCAAGACTGGTAGACTTTTCTTTTTGGGTCTTAGGATGACCTTTGCAGACTTGTTCATCATATTCTTGAGCTGGTTCCACTTTGAGATTGGGTCAGCAGTCTGAGGTCCATGCATATTCAGTAGGTTTTCAATGTGAGATTGAAATTGCTCTCTCACCTGTGGATGGTTCAGCCGTGAAGTGTTGAACTTGATTCAGGTAAGCTTCTTCTTTTTGTGCTGTGGCGGGACAATGTTGAGATCAAGGATAGCCCTGACTAATTGATTGTCCATCCAGCATTCAGCTCCCCTCAAGGCTCTTATTATCCGTACATCATTGACATCTCTGTTATGGACTATGATACAGTCAATCAGATGCCATTGTTTGGATCTGTGATGCATCCGAGTCGCTTTATACTTGTTCTTCTGATGGAAGATTGTGTTCGAGATAGTCAAATTATTCTTTGCAAACATTGTCAGTAGAAGCAGTCCATTCTTACTCATTTTTATGATTCCATGCTGTCCCAATACTCCATTCCAGCTTTCATAGTCATGACCCACTCGGGCATTAAAATCACCAATTATGATAAGTTTATCACAAGCTGGAGTAGCTTTTATGAGGGCATCAAGGCTCTCATAGAAGGCTTCCTTGTCTTCTTTGCTGCTGCTGGTCAACGTGGGAACATATAAACTGATGATGGTGATATACCGTTATTTAGAGATGAGGACATGGAGTTGCAACAAGTGTTTGTTCACATGCGTAGGAACCTCTGGGAATTGACACAAAATTGCAGTATAAATGGCAAAACCAACTCCATGGATTCTGTGTTCATCTTGTTTTCTCCTTCCAGAGAAAGATGTAGCCATCCTCTGGTTTGCAGACAGATCCTGCATGGCTAGACATGTCTTGCTAAGAGTGGCAGTGTCAATCTTGTATTGGCCTAGTTCTCTGGCTATGAGGGCTGTTCTTCTCTGAGACCTGGGTGTATCTTCTTTGTCCATTAATGTGCTTATGTTCCATGTACCGAGAATGAGTTTGGTTTGTTTATGCTTGTGATGTCGATTGCATTAAGGGTTAACTGCCAACCGCGGCTAGCTGGCCAGTTAGTTTATGAGAGGCAATTTTAGGACACCTTTTCTAATCCCTTTCCTTACTAGGGTGAGCAGTGCTGACCTAAACATGGCTGATCAGTCACCTGCTCTCCTGGTTCAAAGAAAAACGACCACTTGTCCACAGACCGCCTTCATGCAGGTATGGAACTACAACTTCCAGTAGTAACCTCTACCTGTTACTTCATCCCTCCCCCATCATCATTGGACTTGGAAGATGTGCATAGTAGCAAGAAAATAGAGGACGCAGGCGTTTGAGTGAAGAGCATTGCACAAGAAAAACCTGCACGTGAAGGAGATTATGCTGAAGAAGCTGTTGTGCTGAAGCAACCTCACCTGCTTGGCCACAGAAGTCATAGTCCAGAGGCATGATAACTTCTTACAGCTGGCAACTTCTTTGGCTGCAGTGGATGTCCAGGTCTTCGTTTGTTCTCCAATGTGCTCTTTGCACTCCACAGTGCATTGCTGAACTGCCTTCCTGGCCAATGGATCTTCAGATTGATCTCATCCTCCCAGTCAGCCGGAGAAGTCTTAAAAACAAATTATATTCGTTACAGTTATGTTCTTGTTCTTCATTTATAATCATGCTACACTACCTTAAATTGATGAAATGTTCATTTTTATTACATAATGTTCCCATTCAATAACATCGTGGTATGTTTTAATAATTATGCCACACTGATATAACACCTTACAAAATCAAGTAACAGTGTCATTGCAAGATTGTTCGAGTTATGTGCTAATTGGAATTTTAAACTCATCTTTATTATATGTAAATATATTAAACGTTTTGTTTAATACCAAATTTGCTACAAAAAACTTATGGTATAAAATAGTTTTAAATTTGTTTCATAAATTTAAAATCCAATGAATATTTGTCCATGTTATGGCACCTATGAAAAACTATAATGCTACACTTTTTGTCTTTGCAGGAAAGTACACAAATGAGGCACTTACAGATGTACACAGGATGATCGAGATCTAGGAAATGAATAATTAACAGTCATTGTCATATTTGATGATCAGCAGTGCAGAATTCTTCTTAATTGATATTAGACAAATAAGCACAATTCTTCTCAATTGCTATCTGGCAAATAAACAGAATTTTTAGTTGATATCTGGCAAGTGAGCACAATTCTTACTTGATATCTGGTAGATGTGTTGCTTTTGTCATCAACATTGTAGTGCTTCATTATTAATGATATAAAGAAAAAGAAGATGATGAGGGCAAGTGTTTGTGATAGAAACATTCAGTGCAGAAAAAGCAGAATTTAGTAACAAGTCCTAACATGCTGTATTCCATATCAGCCTATGAAAAGAGTCATCAAATCCACCGTAAATCTGTAAATTGAGGATGAAGTTGGATTTTGTTATTTATTAATTAATATGACAATAAACTGCTACTCAATACAGCAAGTAATATAGATTTATAAAGGTATGTCATGCAGTTATGTCACATACAGAAATAAAAGTTAGAAGCACCATTTGGAATTATGCTGTTTTTATCAGACTGTGTTCCCAGGATTGAGGGAACACATTTTGGATAACTTAAAAAAATCAGAGGTACACTGAAATTTGTAATTTTAGCATACATTTGAATTCTGGCGAGAGGAATAAAAACAATTTACCACTGAGAAAATGTTTCTGTAGATAACAGTAAAATTTTTAAGCAATTGTGCAGGTCTTCAAGAAAAAAAATCCAAAACACATGGCTCTTCAAAAAAATATAATCACCAAAATATTCTTTTTACTAAGAAGCTATACAACTGCATTTTATACAAGCTATTAAATACATTTTTCTTTTAGTCCATATGATTTAACTGATCATTGTATTTTGTGTGATTTTTACCATATGAAAGATAACAGTTCATTGTGACTCAAACCTCTCAGTCAGAACATTAAAGATGCATAGAAATGAAAAAGGATTTATAGGTATGCATAAAACATAAGAAAAATTAAAATTACTCTTACCTTGAATTAAGCCATTTAGCAAAACTAAATCCTCAGAAAACTATCCAGAGTTTGAAGTCATATTACTTCTGTCTACAATTACAGTGTAAGTCTTGTGAATCCCTACTCCATTCATTCAAACATCACATTATCCAAAAGACAAATCATAGAAAGATAGTATTTTTTTATTCTTTAAAGCAATTTGTTTGTAAATATTCCTCATGAATCTATACAGAAAGAATTGGCACTGTGTCCAGAATAATGTACTTGTTATTTTATTTCTCTTTCTTCTCTGACAAAGTTTAACATAATATGTTGTCTTTCCATCAGTCTTGTACCAGTTTTGATTCCACACAGTAACTAGTATTCTCCATCATCTACATCTAACAAACTTTACAGATAGCTTGTACTTGGAGTAAAGAAGCTTATTAGTTCTGGGTTCAGAAGGTCAAAGGTCATGATCACTGTGATCGACTAAAAGAAACATATGGTTTCCATACAATAACATCAGTTCTACATCCCAGACCTGGACCAATCTTTGTGGGTTCCTGCACCTGTGATAAGGAAGAAGTCTAACAAAGTTGTGGCAAAAGGTCTAAAAGTCAAGATCATTGTGAATGAAAAAAGACAAATGGCCTTTGCATCTTAACATTAGTTTCTGCATCATATACCTGGACCAAACTTTGTGGATGGCCTTCACATGGGGTAAGGAAGATATATATTGATCTTGAGTTCAAAGTCCAAAGTCCCTATGATTGAAAAAAGAAAAGTTACTTCAGTAAAATTTGTTTTCAACCAATCACCTTCAGTGAAGTTTGCGGTTAACTTACATATTGGGTAAAAAAGAAGTCAGTTGATTTTGGTCAATATCACAGTGGCAAAAAAAAAAGAAACATTTTCTAAGTATAATAGCTTTAATCTGGACACATACCTTGACCAAAGTTTATTGAGGGTTTGCATTAAGGTATGGAAGAGGTCAGGTGATTTGGGGTCAAAAGGTCAAGGTCATTGGGATGCTTGTCCAGTATGTGTTGACCTAAACAGTTTGTTGTTGTTATGGGCGTGACTGGCAATTTTTAGCACATGATAGGCAATATATGGCTGCCAGTACATCTGGTGGAGGAAGAACCCTAGAAAACTCCAGGAAGTACCACTGAGACTTTGGAAACTAATGGCAAATATACACATGTTGGCTGAGCCAAAGACTTGAACCCATGTGGATAGAAGCAGGACTCTCAACAGAATTAGAGGATGAGGATTTTTGGACTCATGGAACACAGAAGTACCCAGCCTATATCTGAGTCCCTTGCATAAATTGGAAATCCCTCACTTTCAAAAGGATAGAATGAAAACAAAAAGCATGTTGTCATTATTATAATAATATCCAGATTGAATTCTTAGCTATTTATAATATCAAACTACAAAGAAAATATATTGCAGCAAAAATATCGGTCAGTTCAAACAATATACACACACACTTATAATTATTTCAAGCCCCTTCAACAGTACTAAAAAACAAAAAAAACACGACAACAATAAAATTGTCCAGAGTTAGTGTCAATCTCAAGAATGATCATTTAAAATGCTGTGAAGTTTTTCTCTACAAGCAAAATAGCATTTCCATTACCACGATAGAAATTTACATGTGCAAACGCCTGGCATTACACTGTACCATTTATATAACGGTGAATTACCAGGAATGAAAAAATATTCTAAGCAGCAATATGCCAAAAATCTAACTAATTCAGAATAGCCATGTTAATTAATTTTTAAATGGTAAGAGTTGACTGTAATGAATCAAGGTGGGATATAAGGTGAGCTCAATAGAAAGAAAAGAATTAATCATGGTACCTGTACAGTACCTAAATACATATTCACTGAGACTGCAGATTTTAACTGTCAAAATGAATTCACAAGCGTTTGAGGAACTGATTCAGAAATATCAGAAATCATGGAACTTTTACCTTTTGGGGCTTCTCTTCCATTTGATGACTTATTTTCATCACAAGTCTTTTTCCCGAAAAATGAAAACAGATTTTGCACTCATTTTTACAAGACAACCTACAATTTTGCACTCTTTTAAGTAGTGTCTGCTGCCACTTTAGTACCATTTAGAAATCACACATACTTTAACAGCAGTTATTATTTATATGGCATATCAATAATTTGACAATATGGTTCACATCAGACTTGGAGAAAGCTTTGATTATATTCATGATTTATATTTACATCATGACCAATTTGATTTAAACACCATTACAACAAAAACTGGGCATCATTCACATGCCAATAAATTGCAGGTACAAACAACACACTCAACAAAACATGAAATCTATGAAGTTTGTCAGAGTAGCATTCAGAGAGGTAGTACTATCCACAAGATAAACACAATGATAATGATTATCTGTTAATCACAATTGACTTCATGCCTGTTTTCCTTAAGTCTAGCTTTTTTCTGCAGATTAGGCACGGCTGACCAGAATATGAAAAGGTGGATTGTCCTTGGGGGAAAATACATGTCACTGGGCTGCATCACAGGGAGAAATGACATGTCCTTTAAGAATTTCACACATATTTGACCCAGAAGATTGGATCCCTGAAAGCCTGTGGAGGTGGAATGTCAAGTGACCTTAAAGAGCAAGAGTGTGTGCGACCACTCAACCACATAGGAGCCCCCCTAAAATCATTTTGTTGGCCAGATTTGCTTTACTTTCCACAAGAGACTGTACATACCCATATAAATACAGATTAGTCAGTGTAAAGTGTCTATTCATTTAAACAGAAGAGACATGTTTTTATTTTCATCAGAGTTGGATGCCCCTGATTTCACAATTTTGGTCATTTAAATTATCTATGATTTAAATTTTGTTTTTGGTATAAGAAATATTTTAAAAGTTATAGTATGATACCAAAAGGGGGTATATAGGAATCTTCATCTGTCAGTCCATCTTTCTGTCTGTTACTTAATCTTGTGAATGCAATTATACCCACATATTTCATGAATTGATGTGGAACTTGGTATGTACCGGTATTTAGATCATCACCTGAAGATGCCCTTATCACTTTGCTCCAAGTTTTTATGAGTTAACGACCATTTCACTTACAGCGAAGTTCATTGTATGTCAATATCTTGTGAACGCTACTAGTTTTGAAACTTCATATGTGTCATGCCTTCATTTTCAACACTTCAACAGATAACTTTGCATCCACAAGTTTTGTGTGAGTTATTACCCTTTTTACTTACAGTGTATCATAGAATATTGTGAATGCAACTTGCACCGATTTTTGAATGATCACTATGACATTTGGTAAATGTTGGAGTCATTGTCTGAAGACATGAAACTTATAAACCACTATTGCTTCAGTGACTTTTGTGAGAGTTCTTGCCATTTTTTACTTGCAACCTGATGTAAATAAAGTATGACAGAATGCAAATAATCTCAGTTTCAATTGATATTGCAAATAGTCTCAATTTTCAATGGATAGCTATGAACTTATCAACAAATTGCCATGTCCTATAGATTTTTGTTCAAGTTATTGCCCTATTCCTGTAGATGAATGCATTTGTAAGATAGAATCTTGTGAACATCATCACAAGATGCAAGTATTTTTAAAAAATTTGGGCTCCTTTACTTTGTAAGAGTTACTGCCTTTCTGAATTAAATGCTGGATACAATATCTGAAGGCAGTTACTATTGCAGTTTTCAGTGGATTGTTGTGAAACTTGGCATATATTAAAGTCATCATGAAAGATATTTATGTTGACCATTCATTGTATCCGTGCTATCTTTGTAAGAGTTATGCACTATTTTGACAACAGATTCAATTCCATCATGGGAATAAAGGTGTAATGTGGGAGAGGTGGCTTATTTTTATCTGAGCTCACTCTTCTACTAGTCTTCAATTGTCTGGAACAGAATTTTCTTTTAAACAGGTGACAAATTTCCTATCCAGGTTTGAGAATAATTCTTTTAATAACATTGGAAAGTGTATTTTTTTATTTGAGGTCGAGCAGACCTTGGTGAAGTTCCACAAGGCAATCACTAGTCCATGTGTGTGTCCATGTGTTCCACAAGGCAATCACTTGTCCATGTGTCAATATATATGTTCTTACACACTTGAGGTTAATCTTTAAAGTTAAGCTTTTACTGTGTGATTATTTCAATACCATTTTATCTTGCCTTCTTTGGATTTGAAAGGTAGCTTTAGGCCAGGTTAAATAGAATGCTTTTGTTTGGTGTTTAATGGCAGATCAATGTTATAAGGCTACACATTGCCAAAATTATTTGTTAAACATTTACCGTAATATTAAAAGACATGCCCAACTATTTATAACTCAAAGTTTGCCTTGCATAATATCTTGTCGGACCAGGGTCTACACTGTTTTAAATTGTAGATAGAATGAACAGAGTAAAATCTTACTTTCTGGTACATTTTACAACAGAAGATCAAGTTTAGAATGTTAGTGGATGAGCAGAAATTACACCAATCTGCACAAAATACAAAAATTGTTCTTATTTCATTTCATCTGCATATTCCACACAATCTGCAAAAAATTTATAAACAAGTTTTTACTGAAATATTACTAAATGTTACACAAGTAATTTGTTTTTATGTTTTATGTCACAGCAAAATAAATAGCTTCTTTATTGCCAAGGTAAATGAAGTAATGCTTCTTGCACAAGGACACACCATGGACGTTAATCAAGCCAGATCCAGTGGTAGGTACTGAACCTGCTCCTGTTCCTGTTCAGTTGTGGGTCTGCCACAGTCCTGTCTCAATTAATCAACATTGTCATAAATAGGTTATTTAGCACTGAGGCAACTGCAGTCAAGTTCCTTACTCAAAGACACATGAAGGCTGCTGACCTATTGGTAGGATTAAAAAAATTCACACCCTTTCTGGTGGGAGTTCAGAACACTAACATGGCTTTGGTCTCCATTAGTCACCTCTTATGACATGGGGGAGGGGGTGCAGAAGCACATTTGATATAATCTATGTCTCTAAGCCATCATGTCCATGTCTAAATTTTACTTTCATAAGTTTTTTTTTTCCAAAAGACTTACAAATAGGATGATTTATTTTTGTTTTTGTTTTGTTTGCTGCTTTATTTAGTTTAGGGTATTTAGTTCTATGGTTATTAGAGTAATGTGCTTGGCCTAAAGACAGTACAGTTGCCAACCTGGATTGATCTGATTGTAGGATCTAACCCACAACCTTTAGTTACAAGGCCAAGACACTGATGACTGTGCTGCCATGGCTCCTACTTCCACTGGTTACCTCTAATGATGTTCATGAGTGCACATTGAGCCTGTTCCACGTCATTAAGCCTACAGGAGGTGGTAAAGGTGAACCCAAAGGACAATTTGGTTGACAAATATACTTGCATAAATGTAGGTATCCATCCATACATGTAGATACCTGTCATAATTTCATTGCATCATGCTGTGAAATTTGACAAAACATTAATCGAATTTGGAGTAAATTCTGTGAAATGGAACTTTTCGCTGTAAGATTTTCCATGTCTAATAATGAAAGCAGTTCTTTGTGTTCACCTTTATGGGGCATTAGTAAGCTTCAGATTGTGATGTGAAAATCACTAGTTGCAATGTGTCTTTAAACAAGCCATTTGTAAAAGGATTTCTTAGATATTACATCTAGCTACCTTTTTGCAAAATGAGCAAAATATTTTAAAATTTGTGGATTCTTTATTGTACCTCAAACAAGTGTTTGTATGCATGATTATTACTTCTGCATAAGAATGTTACCATTTTACTTAAAATGTGTTTATACATCATTACTGGTATAATAAGTATTGATCACTGAAAAAGACATTTATTTAAACGTGTAGTATGACATATGCTCTTGCCATTACTCATATAAGAAGCACTGATAAATGACAAGACACATTTAATTAACTGTGCAGTGTGACATATATTACTTTGCATTATTCATATAATAAACATTGATCACTGAAAACATACATTAAAACTAATGGGCATTATGAGATGTATGCCCTTGCCAATATGACGCATTTAAAGGGCAAGGTTTTAACTCAAAACATGGGCATAGCTCTTTACAATTCACAATTTGACTTAGATCTTCATATTTATCATGTACTCGTTTATAAGCAGAGTCAAATTTGCAAGCAAGAAAGATCATGGTTCTTAGTGATTGTAATTTTTGCATAAAAAAACAAGAAGCATTTACTTTTGTAATGTATTTCAGAATTAAATTAGCATCCACTACATTTTTTCTGATTTATTATTAGGAATTTATATTGGATAGCAAATAAGCAAATTTTTAACAGTAAATAAGAGGATCTGTACAAGCCCAAGTAGTTAAATCACTTGCCCCCCCCCTTTCCTTCCATCCATTAGGAGATTACATTTATTTTGACATATTTTATTCATTTGCAGAAAGTGGCAAGAAAGATAATATATAAATTGAAAATTTTATTTCTGCTGTAACTGTACATCATTTGCACATCTCGAGAAATGAGTTGATGCAAGATAGCTTTGGAATTTTAAAAACTACATATGATAATTATACTTTGCATAACCTCATTTTCAATAAGCTTTTATTAAAAAACAGACTAAAACAAACCAACAAAAAAGTTTATTGGCGTGATTCCTCTCAGAATTACATCATCTGAGGTCAAAACTTTAAATGGTTTTGTGTATTCATGTTTCTACAATATGTATGTGTAGTTGTGTTAATTTTTTTTAAATTGAATTTTGGTTTTATTTATTTTGAGATAGGGTAAGTACGCCATTCAAATTTGTTATTAATTTTATCTTTTTTATTTTTGTTGTTTTCTTTCTGTAATGTGTTTTAAATAAAGAGAAAAATAAATTTTAGTTTCTAAACTAATCTAGATATAATAGCATGAGCTGCTAATCACATAAATTCAGATCCATAGTATCTTATGGCACACGTTCATAACCTGTGCTATCAACAGTGAGCACCATGTGCACGTGCTGTATGTTTCCTCAACTTCAAATAAGTTCACATCATATTTAATTTAGAAAATCTTAATTATTGACGCAAGTTCTAGTTATAGCAAATAGATACATCTAAATTATTTAAAGTTTAATTCTTTATTTCACATTATGAAAG
>QKMX01348462.1:1575-17004 GCA_003401595.1 Venustaconcha ellipsiformis
TTTTTTTTTTTTTTTTTTTTTTTTTTTTTTTTTAAATGGAGCCCATTTTCAACATCAAAGCCATATAATAGAAACAACCTTGAGAGCCATCTAATCCAGGATGCTTTCCATCAAGTGCAGTTGAACATTTCTTTGGATATGAAGTTTGCAGATTTTCTCCTTTTTAGAACTGACCATATTTTATGTTGGATCAGCATCATCTGAACAAATTTTAAACCTTTTAAGTTTTATGTAATGATGCTTTCAGTCACATTTGTTGAAATTCATTTAATTGCATTTTGAAAAGTTGTTTCATGGTTTTTCTGTTGCTAATTGAGCAGGAAGTTTTTAATAACAAATGGCCACTTAAAATTATAACATACAGTATAATTTTAGAAAAAATAGTTTGTGCAGTGGCCACCTAAAATTGCCCATAAAATACCATTCTCTCTTATAGCATATCTGCATCAGCCACTTGTTTTCTCAATGAATGAGAAGTAAAACTAATGGCTTATTGAGTTATTTTTAATATCCATTTGCTTTCATAAAATTTATTTGCTTAAGTGTGTATTCTGCTCATAATTTCATCCAATCGTTAAAACTTCAAATTTAAAGTTAGTGTCTCAAAATTAAATTTCAGAATAGTCAGCATGTTTCATAATGCTTTTGTTTTTTTTAACAGTAGTTTTAGCACATGATTGGCTAAGTGCCTTTAACAGGGAAAGCATCTTAGGCTGATCCCTTAGGTTTAAGAAGTTAAAGTTTACTGAATGATCATCATGCAGAGTTTTAGTCAAGAGATTATTTGGAAGTTTGTTTGATGAGACCGGGACTAAGCAATAGGATCATATTACATTGAACCTACAATTCAAACAATAATATTGAATAAAAGTCTATTGCTTTAAACAATTTTTTATATAAAAAAAATTCATATATTTCTTCTACTTTGTTTTTTTTGTTGTCTTTTTTAGGGAAGGGCTATGCATTGGAGAAATATTCAGTTCTGTATCCTATGAGTGTTCCATGCATGTATTTAGATTTCTTTTCCTGGATATTTGATGTTTCTTTTTATTAACATTTTCAGATAGAATGACCTCAAACAAGAAACTGTCATTATCTAACAGATTTGGGATAATAAAGCCTTCCAAGTCAGCAATAGAAGAAGATACTTGTAAGGCTGCAGAAAGCTTCAGAGATGAATACATAAAGATAATGATGACCAGACAACCTACCACTGATTGTTTCAGCTCCAGCATGTTAATCACAAGTGATGATGAGGAATTGGACTTTAAAATGGAAGACAGTTGGAAAGAACATTTCAAGACATGCCTGAAAGGAAATAGTTGGTCAAAGAAAGAACGAGCAAAAAGTGCTAACCATAATGATAATATTGCAAAGGCATTAAAGACTGCCCAAATTGAATGTAGTGAACGGCATGGATGTTGGAAAGAAAACTGTTGTCAAAATCAACCTTTAGACCTGTTTAAGGCAGTGGAGAAGGTTGATATTTCATTCAAACCAAATATACCAATGGAGATAGAGAGATCAGATATTGTTGCAACAGGAGTTCTTGAAAATACTGAAGGTATAAATTTAGACACGAATCAGAATAAAGGAAAAATGCAAGAAAATTGTAAAATTGTTTCTGAGTCAAAAACATGTTTTGTAGAAGAGACCAAGCGAGTTCGAAACAGAATGGATGAGAAAATAGTATCATGTTCATCTCCAACAAAACGAAAGAGGCCATCAGATGAAGAGTCAGAAGAAAGCTATGTTAGCCCACTTGATGCTGTATATGAAGCAAAGCTAGCAGAAAACAGTAGTGCTTATTTCCAGAAAGAGAAAATAATTTGTGATCTTAGAACAAATAATGATGCATTGTTGAAACAACCCAGATTTTATCCTCGTCAAAATGATGGTTCCATAAATCAAGGGGATATTAGAAGAATCTCTTCTGTTTATAGAAATGGCTTTGAACAAGAGATATCTCAAACAGTGTCCTCTTTTTTGAACAATCCTTCTATGTCAGATGTTAGTGACTGTCCCGAGGAAAGTGTTACAAGCACACAAAATTTATCACACAATTTAATGGAAAGAGATCTAGGAATTATCATGAGGTCACCATCTGGTTTTTCATCTTCAGAGACCTCAAATTACAATTCCACTTTGTCGTATGGTTACACCAGTAATTCTCAGGATAATGTTTCAGAATTAGAATTATTGGAAAGAACCTTAAATGTTCCTTCAGGTTTCTATGCTAGAAAGATTCGTCAGAATACTTACAAACCACCAGAACTGAGTCAGTCTATGGAACAAAGCTTCACGTCCATTGCCCCAGGATTTTATGGAAAAAGAGATCATAGAGAGAAAAGCTCTGAGGGTTCTCCTGGAAAAGAAGAACTGTTTCAGACTCTTTTACAACAATGTACTGCTTTGGTTCATACAACAGAGGACCAAAAAGCTCTAGAGGCAGTCATTAGTCTCATCAGTCAGCAGGCTGGTGGAAATATCAATATGAATCAAGATGCTAGGATTAGTAATGCAGTAACTACTAAAATGAACAAGGAGCAGCCTTCTGAAAAGGACATTGTTGCTGAATCGTGTCATTCGACTACCATAGATGACTCCACTGAATTTGGGTCAAGTCTAGAAGAGGCTCTATCTTCATCACACAAGAAGGAGGATCTGTTTGAAGGCAGAACTCTTCTGAAAGGAGGTGTAAAACCGAGACATATACCCAAAACCTATATCCCTAAACCAAACAGGGAACCTCCTCTTGACCCCAGGAGGAGACTTGATATAGATAAAAAGATTATCATAAGCTTGCCCCTGCCAAAATTTTGTGTTGAAACCTTTAATTTGAAAATGGCTAGACAACTGAATGTATCTTTTAAACCAGAAAAATCTGAATTGCTTGGAATCTCATGCTCTCCAGAGAACAAGCCTCATGGTGGAGAGGGGTCAATTTCAGACTACATTGTACATGATGGCAGAAGTATAAGCAGCAAGCCTTTGGTTGAAGACAATCCAGCTGTTCTGGGTACACAAGTTAAAGATGAAAGATGTGAAATGGATTTAATGAACCAGTTGACCACGTGTACAATTTATGGAAAACTGAACTTAAACAAAGGTGGTTCAGCTTCTGTCATGAATAAATCCTCATTAGAGATGGAAGCTACTGAAAACATGAATTGCATAATTGACAAAGAGTATGATGGTATGCAACAAAACTTGTGTCATACAAGAAAAGAATTAATGGACAAAACTGGCACAAACAGCATGATTCAGCAAGAAAGAGATGTTTCTGAAGGGAGGGATAAGCTACCTGCATTGAATACCAAAAATGAGATAGATTATGTTATTGAAAGTGTATCTCAGCTCTTAACATCTCTGAGAGATAAAGTAACAGCAGGACTAGAGCAGGCAAAGGTTGAAGAGTTGGAGGAATTACATATAACAAAAGCAAACACACTGGAAATGACATCAACACCAATTAGAGAAAAGTTGAAGGAGAATGCAAATAGTACAGATGATCAGGTTATCAAGTCAGACAAAGTTATGTCCAGCACCAATGAAAATAAACTTGTCATTAAAGACTTTGTGCAGATGCCCACTTTTAATAAGGAATGTATGAAAAGTATGGAGATATCAGTACCAGATGTCAAAACTATGACAGAAACCTCTATTGTTGATACTGCTAAAAATGAATATATGGAACATGCAGTTGTGACAAATGCTTCAAGTATGACTTTAAGGGCAAGCATATCCAACACTGCTGTGAATGTACATGAATCTGTAAAAACTTCAGATTTCAGTATAACAGCTATATGTACAGAAAGAAAGCCATTTTTTGCTTTTAAACTAAATAAAAGTCCTGTTCACAGCAATGAAACAAGTTTGTGTACAAAAGTGTATTGTGATACTATTGCTGTTCCAACAAATGAAGAAGTGTTTGGATCTAAACATACCTCAAATACCAAGGAAGAGAACATTAAAGAAAAGCTAATCCGAGAAGTTCAAACTAGTATTGATTTGTCTAAAGGGCAGCCATATTGTGACCATGCAGATTTTCAGAAATGTGAGCTGTATGACCCTAGTTCTCCTACAGAGACAATTGTTGATGAAGTCAGTATGGAACTTGATTCATCAATGGAAGAAGGGGAAATACAGTTGTCTCCAAAGTTAGCTGTAGACATTTCACCAGATGCTGCAGAGAATGGAGATGAGAAAGGATGTAAAGCCTTAGAAGTTATGAGATCAAAGTGGAAGGAGACATTTTACACCTTAGAAAGGGAGAAAGAAGGAGAAAGCAGTGGTGATGATCTTGCGCTGAGGAAGACCCCACTAGAATCAGTAATAAAAGATGTAGAGGACTTAGGAAGTATTGGAAGTAACGAGTCGTGTGGAACTAGCAAGTCACAAGTGGCTAAAGAGTTGAGGTCATCAGATCACAACTGCTGTGACAGTCAAGATTCCAAGTCAAGCGGCAGATGCAAAACGTCACAGCCAGTGAGAAAAGGATCAAATCATTGTGAAGACAGCCATAAAAAATCACATGTATCCAAAAAGCCAAGGTCAAGAAGTGGAAGTTCCACCAGAGTTCAAGATGCAGAGTCTCGACCTAAGAGAAAGAGATCAAGTCATGACAAGGACAGACACAAAAGGTCCAAACGGTTGAGGTCCAGAAGTAGAAGTTCCTCCAATTGTATAGATTCAGATTCAAGATATTCAAGAGATAGATGGCGCAGATCACATTCTAAGACAAAATATGATAGAGACAGGTCTTGGAATCGACATTCACCCTCAAAAGATGAATATTCCAGGCACCATTCTTGGAGCAGAAGTCATTGTTGCCATCATAACAACTGTCAATCAAATTCTGTGAGAGATCCTGACAGATCATTGGAAAGAAGTCCATCAGATGATAGTCGCAAACATTTTGGAACCCTTACTAAGGATAGAGGTGAAGACACAAATGCAAGATGCCACATGGATCGGAAACGACACAAAACCTCCTTGAACAATCAGTTTAGGGAGGATCATGTTGTAATCCATTCAAAAGACAGTGACAGCAATAGATCATCTGCATACTTGAGCTCTGAGTGCTCTCAATCTCCAACTTTTCACTTTCACTCTACAGCTTTTGAAGATGATGTGGAAAAAAGATATGTTAAGAAGTGCAGAGAAAGATTATTCAAAAGTACTGAGCAATTAGAGACTTCTGCTTCTGATATTAATAGACTGAGCAAAGCAATGCATACAAAGAAAAATACTTGTAGAGATCATAGCAGGCAACCGTCACAACTTGACTGGACCTCAGAGGAGTTTGTCCAGATGAGAAAGAGGTCCTATGAGTGGCAAGAATGGCAGTATTCTTATGGCCTTGACACATTTGAGGGGAACAATATAGCTGACTATGAATGTGATTCAATTCCCAAGATGTACATGGGCAAATTTGCAAACAAATGTTAGCATTAAGATATTAAGCAGGCATGGTGTTACAGTCATTGGAGTATTCATCTTGAAAACTTTACATTAGACACACTTGATGGCTGACTCATTTTCCTTACATGAATACTTTATTAGCCGATTTCATAAAAGTAGTTTTCCTCATCTGTCAGAAGTTTTTGCTTATAAAAAGTGAACAGTGAGTACATAGACATCAGATGTAAGCAAGGATAATCAGTCTTTGAAGACTTTGAATATGGAGTTTTTGAAATTATATTTTTGCACACTGTGGTATTTGCTTTTGAGTTATAACCCTGATTAATCATCTGTTTACTGTTCTTTTTTCTTTGAAAGGAAGGTACCAAAATGCTATGGAGTCATTATTTTAACAGTATCTTACATAAACGTTTTCTAGATTTCATACATGTTATGCACATCTTGACTTTCCATAAGAGATTTAAAGAAATGAAAAATTTTGCATTGCTGAGGCAACCAAACATTGTTATAACTAAGGTAAACAGTTCCTAGAAAACTTTTAAAATCTATTTTTATATTCTGTTAATTTACCTTTCTCACTCTAACAGTACTTTGGTCATTTCCATTAGATAAGGAGTGTATGGAAATGAGTAATTTTGGTTTGAATTTAATTATATAAAAAGCATGTTTTCCTTTTTTATTACAAAATTAATCCCCTTAATTTTTTTTAATTTTCCTTTGTAGACCAAGAATCATCCTAAGATTTTCAGAAGAGAATTTTATAGAATTTCTTTAGTCACTAAATATTTTCTTGGTTGTTGAGTTGTCACGTTTTATGTTTATTGTCCATCTATGATGAATATCTTGCCTTGGCACTGGCATCCCATTTAAGTTTTCCTGCCTATCATATCAAATTTTTTTGCTAGTAAACTGTAAGCTTCAATATCAACACTTCACATTTTATTCAACAAGCTCTCTAAAGTCAACATGATGTTGTTTTGTCAGCAATAATTTAGGCCTAATCATTTCACCTTAATTAGTGTAAAGATAAGATGTGTTAGTGTCACATAAACATAATGGACTTAGTAAATAGGACAGTTTGGATTATTATTGCTTTCACAAGTGAAGAGCTTGCAAATATGGTGGCATCTTATGCATTCCCTATCAATTGCAGAAAAGAAAGTGAGAAAATATCCCTAACAAGAGTGCTACCAAGCAAAATGTTGGAAATAGCTGTTTCTATGCATTTTGCACTTAGTAAAACTGGTTTGTTGCAAGTAGTTTCCTTTTAAGAGGATGCCATGTTCAACAAAATGAAAGAGTCCCCCTCAAGACAACCCACCAAGGAACTTTGCCCTCAGAACTCTATCAGGGTACAGCATTTTATTCCTGATCTTGCAGGTTCACAAAATATCATTTGTATCAACATATCCATCAATAAAATGTCTTTTAAAAGGTAACTGTAGTCTGCTTTGTGTGTGGGTTTTTTGGGGGTTTTTTTTAGCCTTGCTGCTTTTGTCAAAGTTCAAAATCACAAAAACAGCTGATGGGTTTCTTCCCAATTAATTTAGTTTCTTTAGGGGTTGTCCATAAAGGATATCCGCAGATAATGCCCGTTTTCCTAAACCCCCTTGTCCGCATGTGGCGTGGATGTCCCCATATAGCAAGACTGATGTGTGGGTCATGTAATCAACCTTAGGCACTGGGAGCCAGACCTATTTATTAATGCCAACCCATTCATATATATTCTGTGGTACGAATCGTACTAATTGAAATCAATAAATAATTTATATTTAGAATGACCCATAAAGGATTTCCGCAAAACATACTGGAATACATTCAGTAGGTCCAAAGCAGCTGTTCAACACAGAATATAAAAAATACTAGCTTTCAGACATCCGCAAGGTCCTTTACAACCCCTCCCCTTGTATGCAGTTGTCCACATTTGAACCAACCCCCTCCCCCATCTTTGCGGACGCCTTTATTGATGATTTCTTAAAGCAGTTTCTGATCTAAATTATTTGTTGGGAATTGAGGCTGGCTATCATTTGCTATCCAAATAACTTTTTTAAAGCAAAGACCAGTTTCCGTTGGTTTCTCCTCTCCCGATTGGGATCCCCAGTTTCGGTTGTATCTTTAATTGGGGTGATCATGACTATTATTTCCAGTTAGGGCTTTGTTTTTATTTGGCAGCCTCTAAAGTGAGAAGGTAGGGTAAGAGGTGCCTTTTCTTTCCATTAATGGCTCGGCAGATATTGCAGCTTTTTTGGCAGAGTCCATGACTTGAACTCACATAGAGATGAGATGGCAGTGATTGGTAAAGGTTAGCTATTGACTATTTGGTCACATGGGTCCCACCATTGCTTGTTAACACAGCAAAGAGAAGGCATCATTGTCACTCAGACTGTTCCCAGGCAGATTTCATTAAACAGTAACCTCCAACTCTTAAATTAGCGTGAGTATTCCTTGTTTGTTTTTCATTTGCCAGTTGCGAGATTCAGTCTCCCAAGAAACTTAACAAATTCAGTAGTATAATAGCACAGAGAAATGGACCTAAAAAACTTGAAATTTAATTTTGACCTTTGAAACATAAAACATCCCTTAAAAACCTAATAGAAACCTAACTAAATAATAACCTAAAGATTTTGAACAAATGGTGAACGTCTCTACCCTGATCCCACAAAAAGTGTTTTTTGCACAATGGCTTTTGCTATGTTAGCCTTCTAGAAAGTGCATGAACTTTGCAAATTTATGGGATCCAATCATATCAACACTTTAACACGTATTTAACAAAGGTGCATGTGAAGAAGGTTCAATTTCTGAAAGACCAAATGCTTCTTGAAATCATTTGGAAGTCCTTGAAAAAATAAAACTCGTGGACTGCATGACCCATGTAATTACTTTTGCAAATGGCTCTAATTTGTTGAAGTTTGTGCCCAAATACAGATCTAGGGTGTCAAGTTAACTTATCACTGATTGAGAGAAACTTGTATCGTATGCATCCTAAGATAGACTGCAGTCATTAGGGGGACTGCTGCAAAATTTGGCATATGAGACATTGAATTTAGTTTCCATCTTTCCATAACATTACAGATCTATTCAAATAGTGATATTCTGTCATAAAATATGACTGCCAGTGCTAAAATTAGAAAATCATTTGCACAGTTTTATCAAAATGTTAATAATATTTGACCAACTCTGACACAAAAGTAAAGTTATTCAGTATTGGACAAATGATACTAATGTATGATAAGATATGGATGACAATGTAGAGAAAACCTGAAATGCTTTACAGAATCAACACTGGAGCAATTTCAACAGAAAACATACTGCATAGTAGATGCTTCATGGCCAAATACTCCTGCATTTGGTTATTAGGCAGATGTCAGCCTGGTAAGTACTTGATCTTGCTAGAGCTGTTGGATGGGTTGTGCATTATATGTACCCAAATACCCTTATGAAGTTGTGGGTATTTGGGGACACTGGTCTGAGGTGGTAAAATGTCCCCTGGCATGATTCAAGGTGCAATGCTGCAGACAGGGGTCCACTTGAACCTCTTGGCAAGCCAAAATTCTCTAAAATTGTGTATGCATCTTTGTAACTAAGATTCAGACTAGGAAAGGGGTGATACTCAGCTTCACAAGTGATATTTTAAAACTGGAATTATGTTTTCTTAATGGTCTGGCTTGCTTTTGTATTGAATGACATGATCTAACTTTAATGTGCATAGAAACTTGTTTAATATCTTCCATTTTTGGACAAAACATTTCTGGGGAATTATGTTCATTGAAAAATGGCCATTGAGTTTTTAAGATGCATGTTTATATTGTGAACAGTAAAGGTTCTCTCATCAAACAGCTTGTTGACTAGCTGCAGAATTAACCACTACATTCTACATATTTTAGGTTTCATACCAAGATGTTGACATTTCATTGATTGACTTAAGCTGTAAATTAAATTCTTTTTGTCAACTCAACCTTGGTAAGAAAGAGTTATTATGTCTTCCAAATTATTAGTTTGTTTCATCCCCTTTTATCTACTTCTGACATGTAGCCTGACCAAATTAGGACTTGAGTTCATCATCACGTGGCCTTTATAAAAAAAAGTTCTGGCCTTTTAAAATTCTCTGCCTGAATTGTCAAAGTTCCTGCATAGTATAGGCTGCTACAGTAATAACTGGCCTGCGGACTCTAAAATATGGCACAAATGTGACACCTTGCCTGTTTCTAAAGGATACTACATATAAAATACAATCAAAGTACCTTTTTAGTAATTGTAATGTTAATATTGCATACATTCAAATTATTGTCTCCTTTTACAGCAAAATGTGTATAAATATTTAATTTTCCGAATTATTATATAAATATTATTCCCTAAA
The DNA here is from genome assembly GCA_003401595.1 of Venustaconcha ellipsiformis. NCBI lineage: Eukaryota > Metazoa > Mollusca > Bivalvia > Unionida > Unionidae > Venustaconcha > Venustaconcha ellipsiformis. The sequence continues at coordinate 11,357 of QKMX01348462.1, forward strand.
AGGTGCCAACATATTTATGAACATGCACTTGATGGACTTTGTTCATCAATAATAGAATGTTGATTTTTTTCTGTTGTAGATTTACTTAAATTTTTATAGTCCTGAGACTTAAAAAAGAATCTTTGTCAAATGTTGGCATTCTTTACTTCTGGTCAAGAAATAATACAAGAAACTTTTTAAAATTTAATTCTCATGTTTTTTTTTAAATTAGATTGGTTTTTCACTATTTTGCTAGATTTATTTTGTACTATTTAGTTATGGTTTCAATAATGGACTCCACATTTAATCTTCTAATAGAGGCCAGTGATTTTGTTTCTAATCATATTTTTGTCTTTTCTTTTACCTGATGGTAAAAATTTTTCTTTACTATTGTGATAGATAGATCTCGTTTTTATTACATGTTTTTTCCTGCCCAAAATTAAGCAGTCAGTGGGTGTGCAGTAAGAATATTGAAATTAAATCATTTGTTTGGTAAAATTAATATCAATATGAATAATATAGAAACCCCTAGTTTTTAATCATGGCATGACCGAAACATGCCTGACTGGTCATTATATAATCTTGGAGAAAATAGTGATAAAGATTTATCATTATGTTTTGTCATTTTTAATAAGCTTTACCTTTCCACACAAAAAGACCATGTCTGTGCTAGATATACCAACTCCCTGTTCCAGAGATTTCTTAGAATATGTGGATTGACCCAGTCTGATCTACATCATCAGCCCATTCTCCATAGAACATTCTTCTTTTCCAGATGACCACTGAGTTAACACTTTCAAAAGAAAATGACTAAAAGTGCAATGGTTTCATGCTAATAACTAGGGCTTGTCACTGCTAGTTCTTTGTAGTGAACCTCTGTATTTATCAAAACTGATAATTTTCAATCATGTGTTTGCAAGATGAGCTATGCATCCTTTTCCTCCTAGTATAAAGGGTGTGGGACATTGTGGTAGTAATAAGTACTCACTAATTTGGGTTCTCGAAAATTGTCTAATTACAAAAGTTTTACAATATGGAGGTCCAAATATTACTTTATTGTTTATTAATGCAGTTAACATGGTCAAGGCACAGAATCTTATAACATTTGTTTAATAATAGATTCTAAGCCCGTATAAGTCTTTTTGTAGTGTGTTTATAACATCACTCCAACACAACAATGGAGTTTTGGTGTTTATAAGTCATAAAGGGAATAAACCGTATAAACTCTGACATTCAATTGTTATGATAAAAAAAAAATGCGTAAAGAAACACAAGGCTGATTCAACCTTTCTTGTTATATCATTTCTGTTATTTTTTTCAGACTAAAGTTTCTCATTTCCGAACTTCAGTTTTTCAGATGTCTCAAACAGCTGGCATACTATCATGTCCAAGAATGGACGGATGCCCCCATGTGTTGCCTATGGCCATACAACACTCTACACCATGCTGGAAGCATATCTGAAGTGGAAGGAAGCATGTTCTTCCCCTTCTAAATTATATAAATTTCACACAGTAAGAAATACTGGTGCTACCTATGAGGTAGTAACAGATATTTCTGAAGGGATCAAATGTGCTTTCTCAAATAAATGAGTGAAGAGTGGCACTGATGGCATTTCCCCTAATAAAACGGGGAGACAGCATCTTCCGGGACAGGGTTCCTGCAGTTATGGAAGTCCTGGAAAAGTTAGTAAATTACAGAAATGCATTTCAAGGGCCTTGAAAAGTTTTGAATAAGTCATTCAAAGTTTTGGAAAAGAAGATTTTGGTTATCTTGCATTATCCAGTTGCATTTTCGTTTGCCAATGCAGAAGTTTTATCAACTTATTTAACTTAAAATAATGGGTTTGTTAGAATAGGTTTCCCCAGAACTTTTAGTCTGGCTACATCCAGGAATCTTACTACCATTCAAAATCAATTGTATCTGTGGCACTCAACAGAGAATGAACAATCCAGAAGGATGAAAAATACTCGAAGACAGCTGTAAAATATGTTTTGGTGTTAAAAATACAAATTATGTAAGTATTAGAGGTCATAAAGTCATATAGTAGGTACTCTTGAAATTGGTAACAAGGTCTTGGAAAAATCAAGGAAAATTTTCAATCTTTTTGGTATATGGAACAACCTCCTCATGGGATAGAACCCCTACCATGAATGTTGTCTGTGTGGCCACCTGCATGTACGAGTGACTAGGTCTGATGACCATCACAAGTTCTGCAGGTAAGGTCATCAAAGGAAGTGAGGGTTAATCCCCCACCCTCTACGAGACCAAAGCGAGATAAAAAAAATTCTCACTGTCCTGACACGACACCTATAGAGGACAATTCTGTTGTTAAGATGCAGAATAGATATGCCCCTACTTCCCAGTCTAACCCACAGAGGGATCATTTGGGCAACATTTCTCCCCTTTCCCACAGAGGTTTAAAACAGGTAAATGATGTTCTATTGATTCTAGTAGATTCTCAGGAATTTACTGAAATTCTGGAGGATAGGATATACCTTACTGATGTTAATCGATCCATTACCACCATTGTGTCACTTGGTTGAGGAGTAGGAGACTTGGTCATGCAACACAGCTGTAGCTGTTCTTACCCAACATGTACTCAAGCCCAAAGAGTTCCAAGTCATACTAAGATTCCTTCTTGCTTATAGAACCTGTCAGTAACAATACCCAGATTGGACTTACTACTACTACTTCATTCTTCGATGGTTAGCAAAGTTGCTAAATGGCTGAGTTAAAGGTCAAGAAAAGACAAGATTGAATAAAGGGTGGTCTGTCAGCCTTGACTTATAAGGGACATTTATCTGCCTCGTCATTGAAACCACTGTACTTTGGTGTCAAAGTTTCACAAGTGAGCATTTCAGAAGTTTCTTTGCTCACCTTTTGGATAAATCCTTGGAAGTTTTAGACTCAAAGGCCAAGTTATAGTAACTGTAACTTCACATGCTGACCTGTTTTAAGCAGCTTCCTTCGGTTATCACCCATTGCCTTGCAACAACTTTTAGAAGCTGTGGCAAAGACTTTGCAACATGCACCGTCTATGGCAACGGTCTTGTCATCAGAGCTTCACCTTCGTCTTAATATAGCATTGGACATGTCAAAGTCTTGAACGTTGAAAAAAAAATCGCCTCAAGTCTGTACCACTGGATTCAGGGACCTTGTTCAGCACTAATTCCCACTATTATTCTACTTGGGCCTCTTTTTTTCCCCAAAGGAAGAAAAAGGGGTAAAAATAATTAATTCCTAGACACACCTGTCCCAGTGCAGTTCTCATTAATACAGGTAGGTGCTTGATTGGCCAGCTTTTCAAGGTCTTGTAAAACATCATGGAAGATTAGTGGGTCTTTCTGTTGTGAAGAAGTGTTAATGTTGAGCATTCATTGAACTCCCTCCTCTCTTATAGACACCCATTTTCCATCGACCAAATGTTTTTAAATTCAAGGAAGAATTGCACACCCTTTTTTGGAAGGAAGCAGTGGAGAGGGTTCAAAATATTCAGTCACCAGCTTTTTACTCCCCCATATTTCTGGTCCCCAAAAACGGCAGAAAACTGTTGCTTATTATCGATCTTTCCCCCAAAACAAATTCTGGGAACAGAAACTACAACATAAGTTTGGAATGCTATCAAACTAGCTGACAGAGCGGTTTCCATCAATCTTTAGGATGAATAGTTCCACATCCTCATTTGTCCTCTGTGAAATATATATCTGGTTCTCAAACAGATGGAAAGTATTTAAATTTTGAACCATGCCATTCATTCTAGCCTAAGTGCCCAGGATCTTTACCAGAATCATTAGAGTAGCAGCTGCACACTTATTCTGCTAATCCAGTATTTTCGCTACTGGCTACTACATAACACAGCCTTTATGCAACCAAATTACCCAATGTTGGTTTGTAGTGACACAATTGGGACCGATTCCAAACTTTGAGAAATCATTACTCATTCCTTTTCAAGATTGTATTTATGTAGTAATGAATTTCCTAACCTCCATGGAAGTGTACAGATAAGAGAGAATACCCCCCAAAAATCATGGAATTTTTAAGATGTTTTAAAGACCAAGACTTCGTGGTTGGCTTGTCTGTATTTCTTCCTGAGGGCCTTAAATTCCATGTGGGACCTGGTATCCTTAGGGAGACTTCATTTACATCCAAGTAAATTTCTCCTTAAGTATACATCGTAATAATGGATCCATTTATTTCACTCTGTATGAGTAGCCCTTCTACCTCCAATATGAATCTCATTTCAGTGAACTCTTATATAACCTCCTACATGACTACAAAAATATCTGATACTCCAAATATGAATCAAATACTGGATTTTACTATGTTTTGTTGAAACAGAAGATGTGCTAAATATGCACATATTGTGTAAAAATCTGCTCTGACCAGATATAATTCTAAAGATGTTAGATCACCAGCTGCATTTCTTACAGCACAAGATGTATTGGTTTGGGGAAGAAAATAAAAAGACAGAACAAATGCCACTTTTCCTTTATTTTATTGGAACAAATGCTACTTTCCCTTTATTTATTGCTATTCTTGTTGTGTAATAACATATGATAACCTAGCTAATATTGATTAATAACATATAATAGCTGAGTTAGTATTAATCTTCATGAAAAAGATATTGTAAATTTATGATCAACACGGTCATGTAGAAAATACTCTAATACTGCCTTAAAAGTTTTCAAGGCATCATTTTGTGCAGTGTAATCTTAAAACTGCTTTAACAAGAAAAAATATAAATTTCATGTATAAATATTCATAAATAACATACTAAGAAATTATATTGTTGAATTCAGTATTAAAATACAATCCATGATCTTAGAGTGTCTCTAACAATGGTTTCTTTTGCAAAAAAGAACCATTTAAATTGCACTGAAACTGTAATATGTAAATAAAGTCAAATAAATTTGAATTAGATAATCACACCATCACATAATATATGAAATGTTGGGTCAAAAATCTGATACAAACAGGTAGACACCATTTTAGTCTTCAACAATAACATTTAACTTTTTTTATCCTTAAAATGGTCAGCATTATATGTACCATATAGTACAGCCCAATGTATGTATATAAATGGCAACATAAATATAATAACCACCCATATATATATATAAGTTTCTTGTACCGATTTCTAACATGGTCCCACAGCTACAAGGTAATCTAATATACAAATGTGCAATGCATAAGTTTAGGTGAAACTGGATTTAAGGTCCTCTGACCTATACTCATGAAGCTGAAAGTTTTGCATGAAACACTTTTTGAAAAATAAAAAAAAAATATATATGTGATGGATTAGAAATATAATGCATCACATGCAAGACATGTAACAGAAAAGATAAAAAAAATCTCCACAAATAGGATCATAATGTATGTCTTGTGTATCAAAATGAACAAATTCTGAATGTCTATTGTTGAGTTATATATTTCCACAAAATAATTGGTTTTAAATTGAAAATAAACACTGCATTTCAAATTGTTAAATTTTTGGAGATAAATGAATATTTTACTAAATTTTTCCCAGTTAATGACAGTCTTTGGTGCCTGTTAGGTCTTTAATTTGTGGATTTATTAGTATATTGCAGATCAGTAATACATTCCAAAAATTTTTCTGGAAGGGAAATTATATACATTTCTTTTTCTCTCTTCTATTTCATGTTTATCT
>QKMX01348487.1:1942-16160 GCA_003401595.1 Venustaconcha ellipsiformis
CAGTGTGTATATCGATAGAGTAAGTATGTAGACTTAGATCTTTAAGCGTGTGATGGATTGGTAGACCAGTGTGTATATCAATAGAGTAAGTATGTAGACTTCGATCTTTTAGCATGTGATGGATTGGTAGATCAGTGTGTATATCGATAGAGTAAGTATGTAGACTTCGATCTTTTACTATGTGATGGGTTGTTAGATCAGTGTATAAAGTCTGTTTAGTTAGTAGAACCAGATGCATTGATGAATATGTTGTGTGAAAGCTGGATCAGCAGTTTTTGGTAGATGTGCCTCATAAATTGGCAAATAGTATAACTTTCAGTCTCAAATATATTTAAAATTTTAACCACAACAGAGTCCGTTATATCACATGACATAACTAAGACTTTATTTGGCATGAAGATGGCATATGTTATTGCATCAAGATGGCATGTTATTGCACCAAGATTTCATTTATTATTTCACCAAAATGGTGTTTCTTATTGTCAAGATGGCATGCTATTGTATCAATGTGGCATTTGTTATTACATCAAGATGGCATATGTTATTGCACCAAGATGGCATTTCTTATTGTCAAGATGGCATGCTATTGCATCAATGTGGCATTTGTTATTCTATCAATAATGTTGTTATTGCACCAAGATGTCATTTGACCAAAATGGTGTTACTTATTGTCAAGATGGCATGCTATTTGATCAATGTGGCATTTGTTATTCTATCAATAATGTTATGTTACTGCACCAAGATGTCATTTGACCAAAATGGTGTTTCTTATCAAGATGGCATGCTATTGCATCAATGTGGCATTTGTTATTACATCAAAATGCCATCTATTATTGCATCAAAATGACATTTTTTTTAACACAGCCAACATAGCCAGTACTAAGTTTTTGAAGGTGGAAGCATAAACTGGCAAAGACAGGCTGTTAAATGAGTACTTATACTGTAACTTTTGACAGAATCCCTTTACAATAAGTAGCCTCAGCTGTCACTGATGTTCAGGATGCTGGTCACCAGATATTAGGTAAGTTATCTTAAATACAAAATCACAAAATACACATCAATTCTTCAGCGTATGATATGGATGACATAGAATAAATAGTGTACATTTGTAGCTTGGAATATAATACTCAGTTTGCAACAAAAATTGATGGAGGAAAAGCTCCAGCTTTTTTTAATCCTTGTGTATGATTGATGAGGATTTGCTAGACCACATCAGCTGAAGAATTCAAGTTAGCATTCTAACATCAGAAATCAAGTTACTATTATAACATCTGACGTCAAGGTAGTATACTAATATTTAAAATCAAGTTAGTGTTATAGCATTGAAATCTAGCGAATTTTCAAACATTTAAAAAATTCGTATGACATGAAGATACCAAGGCAACAATCCAGGAAAGTGACTATAACCTTACTTGTGGGTATTGTTATTTGGACCATGGGGACTATGCTTAACACCCTGAACATTTGTGTCCTTGATGATAGACAAGAACCAGTCTCCCATGCTAAAATTATAGTCAGACGTGACAGACATACAAGATGCAGCCAGGGAGAGAAACACAATATTGTATTCATAAAATGTATGAAATGTGCAACAGAGACGATGGCTACCATAATACGACGGTTTGGTTACACACGCAAGTTGAATTTTGTTTTGCCAGTCAAGAAAAACTTGTATCTAGGCTGGCCCTATTTGATGGAAGATGGTGATTATCGGGTCACTAAGCAGGAATTTAATATTCTAATGGAGCATTCTATTTTCACACCAGCACTAATGAGCAAGCTGATGCCAAACAAAACAGTCTACATCTCTGTAATCAGAGACCCATGGGCACATTTTAAATCTGTATTTAATTACTTTGGACTGGGTCGTATAGCTGAGGTGCCAGAGAAAAATGGGCAAATAATGGATTATTTAAGAAATATACAAAAGTATGAAGAGATCTACACGAGTCCAGAAAAGAATCAGTTGCGGTGGTGTATACCTGATAACTTCTCTATGACTAGAAATTTGATGTCCCACTGCTTGGGTATGCCATTAGGATTTCCCACTGGCCGTGATAACATTACAGGGAATATGACTGCTGTAAATGAATACATAAAGATGCTTGACTCAAAGTTTCTTCATATTTTGATCGCAGACTATTTTACAGAGTCATTGGTTTTGCTGAAGAGGTTAATGTGTTGGTCACTCAAGGATATTCTTTATCACCAGTCTAATGTGGCTTCCTACCCATTTAAGTACCTCATTCCAAAGGGAGATTATTATGACATTCATAGGAACTGGTCCCATGTGGATTACCTGCTCTTTGATCATTTTAACAAGACTTTCTGGAACAAAGTGGCTGAGGAAGGACCAGACTTTGGAGAGGAGGTTGAGCTCTTCAGGCTGACCCAGATGCTTGTAGAGAGGTTCTGCTTTGCGGAGCAGAACTGGAAATCCCCCAGTGTGTACCTTACAATCCCCAGGTCCAGATTCAATGAAGCCTTCAATGTCAGTGATGAGGACTGTCGTCTGCTCAACACATACCTACTACCTTCACTTTGGCAACAGTATTTTCAAAAAGAGGGATTGACTCCTGAAAATCTTCCACCAGTAGAACAGAGACCAAAACCCCCTAAAGGATGTTCTATAAATTAATGTTAACAACTAGGTTGTTTCAGTAATAAAATGGGGAAAAATTAAAAAGCAGATGTGTACAGTTAATTGTTAAACCCTCTTTGAGGATTACCATTGACTTTGACTAGGACAATGTGTTTCCTCTTAATGAGTGAGTGGTCAGAGTGGCATGACTAGAACATGAACACGATTTCTGTGATTTTAGATTGGCTATGTGGATTGTCCGCTTGGGTTTAAAGTTCTATTTGAAAAATTTTATTTTGAATGTTTTATTTTAAGATAAATCACTAAGTAAGATAAATACTTTTTATTACTGTTATATTTAGCAAATTCATAGTCCTAATCAAAGGTAAAAATATTGTGTGGATCTGAGTTATTTTCACATTAGATTAGTTTAAAAATGTGAACATGAGATGTCAACCATCTTTTTTTTATGTTAAATTTAGCTTACAGAATGGATTAAATGACACACTTTATTGTGTACTTTCCTTTTCTAGAAGATGTAGACAGTTTTGCTTGATCTGACTTCTAGTATTTTTTGTCTCTCTTTGGTTTTTAGATCTTAGCAGTGCATTTCCTGCTGGCATAAACCTTTCATTTAAATGTGTCCGAAAAGGTAATGGTGTCTCTTTGTATTAGTGGATCATCATCATCAGACCATGCTAACATCTGTATCAGAAGGTGAAGTAACAACCATTGATATTAAAATTTAAAGGGCAAAGAAATCAAAGGATAAGGTTAAAAGAGGTTTAATTGTTTAAATTTAAATAGGTGGTCAGTCATTGTATTTGTCTGACATGGAGATATCTCTCTTGTTTATGGACCTGGTCCAGGCATGTGGACTTGGACAGGTTTTGTACTACCTGGAAATACCTGTCTGGACTGGGTTTGTAGAGAACAATTACTAGGTCATGGTTCTACGTTCCCCACCTCCCTACCCTGAATAATAAATATTTTTAAAAAAAAATCCCCAAAACATTTTATGAAACTGGACAAAATGGGAGTGGAGAAACCTGACTTGGTGAAAAGTTAAACCTACTCTGCTAGCTACCCAGACCAGCAAAATTTCCCTACTATTGTTAAATAGATGATTTGGAGTCAGAAATTGCAAAGATATTTACCATATGGTATAAAATAGTCAAGGACTAAAATGTTTAAAGTCAAGGTTGCAGTTGTCAATGTAATATTTTTAATTGTATCAGATTTCCTTGGATGAGAATCAAGTTCACCAGTGTACCCGTTTGTATTTTGGTTGAAGGGTTAAAATTCAAAGTCATGGTTGAAATTGATTTTGCCTTTCTTTTGGTGAAAAGTTATGTTTTATTAGGTGGTTATATCTGGCTTACATGCATTAGTATCAGATTTGGCACACAAGTTCAAAAGAAGAGATGAAACAGTGGGTTGGGCAAAAAGATCAAAGGTCAAGGTTGTTTGATAGGGTGATTTTAAAGCCAAAATATAATGGAAGCAGAGGAGACCATATATTTTGGTTTTTCTCCACAAAGTAGTTCAACCAGCTTTTAAACAGCAGCTAATGATTTATGTTGTTGAATGCTGTTTTCTTTTTTGTACTGCATTTGTAATAAATAACAAGGACTTTAAAGTGGTCCTGTGTGCATATCGTTGTGCCCATCTGTTTGTCTGTCTCTGCTTATTTCCATTTTCACACAATATATCCATAATTATTTTTTTGTTGTAACTGCATTTTGTATGCAGGTTGTTTTATCTCTTTCATTGGTGGTGTTCTGCAAGCAGAATTATGACACATAATTATTAGACCCATTTAATTTTATTTGCACACAACAACTCCCTTAATTATTACTGATTTCAATCAAACTGTATTGCCAGGTTGATATAGATGAGGCAGATAAAATGCAGGGTACATCAGCTCTGCGATTAAACCTTAATTCACACACTTAAATGTAAACTCAACTAGCAAAGAAGGAGATGAAGCTGGCAAGCCACCTCACTCATTATCAGGAATGGAGGAAAGTAGTTCTCTGCCTAAAATGACTGAAAACAAACACTCAGACTAATTATTTCTGGTTAATTAAATTGAAGCAAGAAAGATTGATTTAGTATGGCAGATACTTGTGGTTATAGCTGGACAAGAAGTGTAATCATAGTGACAGGAGCCATAAGCTGATTTAGTGTTCATGGCTTTTTTATTTTACATCCAGTGGGTTTAGTCAATCCCAATGTTTAGCAAGAGTGGTTATAATTTGAAGAAAAGGCTTAGGCATGTGGATTATCTTTGACATTGTCAGAAAAGGATAATAGTACCAAAGTAGTTCAAATGGAGGTAGATTTATACTGATGTGTGCTACCAAGATAGGTATTGTCAATTGAGAAGTTAGATATAGAAAAAGAATAAGCACAACTGGAAAATTAAATCATTGTATTCATGGCAACAGGGAAGCAGTAAACATGTACAAAAGCTTTTCACAGAAAACTCCTTGTAAGTATGCATTTATATTTTTGTAAAACTGACATTGCCAAAGCAGAAATAACCAAGTCTGCTCATTAGTATTTGACATCATGCAAATCAGATTTGTTTCATTGGATAATCATTCCATTATGAACTAGTATAAACACTAATTACATAATGAAAATTTGATTAAAAGATTGTTTTAAAAAGGATGAAGTTATTCCCATGAGAAGTGTTATATGTTAAATTGTCCCAGATAGGTGACAGAAATCAAGGCCAGAATTTCCATCAATCATACCATTGTAGCAAGATTGCATAAACATCACTAATAGTAGACCACTTTGTTAGGCTAATTAAGCAAAATCCAATTCAGGTAGATCAATGAAATGTGGTTGCATAGATCAATGATATGTGGTTGCATAGATCAATGTAATGTGGTTGCATTATTTGTATTCCTATGTTGATAATCTTATTAGATTTTCAGACCATTACATCCATTTCTCATTCTTTAAAATCCATTTCAAGCTTTAACAAATTTCATGATAGCTACATTGATTACACTTAAAATTTACTTCAGTGAAATGCTGAGTTTACAGTAAGTCTCAACTTGATTTGTTTTTATATAATATAATATAACTGAGTGTTTCTATGCTGGAACTCACCTAACATAATACATTATTCCCTCACTATCATGGTCTAACATGGCAAACCTGATAAATTACTTGCTCACTATAATGGTCTAACGTAGCAAACTAAATACATCATTCCCTCACTATAATGGTCTAATTGGCAAACAAAATACCATAATCCCTTACTGTAATATTCTTAATGGAAGCCATAAAAGTGAATTGCCTTGTTAGTGCAGTTGTTTATGTTGAGGTATTTTATACACATGATACCTATGGACTGCCTTAATTGTGAGATTGTCTTATATGGAGGTATTTTATACATAATCACACATAATGGTGAGGTTGTCTCATGTTGAGATATTTTATATATAATCTTACCTGTGGACTGGCTTATCATTCTGATTATCTTATATTGAGGCATTTTATGCATAATCATACATTGTTTAGGGTTTTTTGATAATCAGAAAATGTGTTATGGTCCCATGGAGACTTTGTGAACATGAGCCAAAAAAGTGATGTCATAGAATTGAGAAGATAGAACAAATTTTAAGCTTATAGAAAATTACAGGAACTTAAAATCTGAATAAAAGAAAGTAAAATATATGTTTTCCTTGCAGTATTTCACACACCTTGAAACCAAAAATATCTGGTGGACTTAGCATTGTCATATATCAGAGCACACACACACACATTAAGCAAAAATACACCAAGTTTCTGTCTTTAGAATCCATAGGACAGTGGAAAAAAATAGTCACTACTAATTGATACTGTTGTTTGCTCAGTGAAGGATTTGACGGCAATGCAAGGGTATTAGGGACCAACCATTTAACAATTAAAAAAGAATGAGATGGCATAGACTTTTCTTTCTAACCACAATAATTTTGTGTTAGTTATTGCTCAGATTTTTTTCAGACATATGTTTAGGGCTAGTGACTTTAGAATAAATTACAAGCCCCTACTCCAGTTTCCATTTGCTCAAAATAGCCCTATTTTTTTTTTTTTACAATTATTTGTTACACATTGTTACCATTGCCTTATTTCAGATATGAAACAAACTGATATTAAATTGACTGTTGTGTTCATTACGATCTCGAAATATTTCCCATTGATATGTTCTACATTCAGATTACAACAGGCTTGATGCCCATATTTGGTAGATGAAAACATTTGGTTTATTCAGATATTGTCCTTCATCTTGCCTTACAAGAGTCTAATTCCATCATTATAGAAAATCTTGGGAATACATTTCAACATGCTATTGGTTATAAATATTTAGATTTACAATAAAAATAGCAGGCTAGAAGGATTTTTTTGCTATCAAAGACAAAAACAGTTAGTCACCTACTCGAACAAGCCAGAAAGTGGTGTTTAATTGGTTGAATGCTGGTGATGATGTTGGTGTGAAATTTTTAATAGAGCAATGTTTTCCTTTAGTCCTGATGTCAACCATTGTTCAATTGCTCTATCATTGTCCTTGTTACTCGATGGATCAGAGATGATGATGTTCATCAGCATCTGAATTGCATCTTGCTCTATAGTTTCTCTTTACTTTTTCCATGTCATTCATATGTGCCACTTAATAAGCGTGAGCAAGGGACAGGTCAAGTCAATTTTTATTCATTGAACTTGAAACATCTTGAATATTGAAGTAGCAGGTAAACAAGGAAAAAAACATCAAAATACCTAATCAAGTGTTTCTGCAGAAATAATTTTAATGTTTGTCTTTTTGTTTCATATCACCTCTTCCAAATAAAGGCTGATTTGTCATTTAAGACTCAAAAGCCATCAATGACCACATCTGCTCCCTTTATTATTTATAATACCAGAAAAATACCCCAGCCCTCATTTGACCTTTTCTCTCCAGATTACAACAACAAGGCAATCATGCAAATTTGGTTATATATACATGTTAGTCTTAACCCCATTACTCATCCACACATGGCTGTACCAGTTTCAATGACTGCTGGAACACTTTGGTACCCAGTAGACTTGGTTTGGCTGGTTTTTATAATGCATATAAAAATACAATTTCTTTTTCTTTAATTTAAAAAAAAAAATTGATTTCAAAAGCAGTATATTTTGACTATAAAATGGTATGGGTGGTAGATAGACTTAAAAATAGTATTTTGTCCTACTGCCAGTAGAATTATATGTATGTTGAAGCCAAGTGAGTATAATTATAGGTAATTAACCCCATTCAGAGTTCACATGCTTTGCTTTGTACACAAAGTTTACAGCTTTTGATAAAATTAGGATAGTAGATGATCTTCATAAGGGTAATGGGAATACATAGGGATATTATAAATAATTTCCTAGTCTTTCAACATCTTGAAAATAAATTTCTGCATTTCATAAGTGCAATTGAAGTTTCCTCTATTTAACTTTTTGGGACAGTGTCACCCAACTGGTACATCACTTAGAATACAAGATGGATTTGATTGGAAATCAGAGGGGTGTCATGCCATTAGATTTTTTTGAGCACTGGTTATTTGGGTACCAGGGAGTTTTTAGTGCAATGAACTAGAACTAATCTCCCACCCCACCCCACCCCACCCCACCCAAATCAAATGAAATTTTTTGTCCCTTAGTATTTATCTTTGCGTTTATTAAACTACTATTGTTTAAACTTGCCTGAAGATTCTTGTTGAATTTTTCTCCGCAGTTTTGTTTGTAACTGAATCACTTCCAGGAACATTTCCATACACAGGTCTGAAAAATGATTTACAACTGCAGATGACAGATTTGTACTCTGCAATGAACTAAGAAGCAACAGAAAATCACTTCAGCTCTTTTCACATAATCTGTCAATAAACTTAAGCTGTTGTCACATGATCTGTCAAAGATTATTCAAACGTGTTAGTTACTTTTAGAATTGACGCATTATCCCAACATTGGATGGTGTTACTGTGTTGACAGATGTACACTCCAGAATGGCCAGTGTTAATATGGTGTTTGCAGAATGTTCAGAGACTAAAATGACTCTCTCTTCCAAGGTATCAAAATTTGGTTTGGTAAGGTTTTATTGACCTATCCTTTCATGAAAATTGGTTTTGTTCTAACATTTTACCATAAAGCAAGAATTACACTTTAACACTTTTACAATTTCCAGTTAATAAAATAATCATGTTTTTGTTTGTATATCAAATAAATTCTGTTCAAAGAAACATTTATGCAGATCATGAAGTTAGCAATAATCTTTAATAAACATAGTTTAAATAATCTTGTTCAAGGCAGTGAATTGTAAAACTTTTGTATCTTCAACATGCTTCTCTTTGATTTATGCACTACAAGCAAAATGGGTTGTTCTAGTTTGTGAGCTTTTACCTATGCAAATTAACTTAATGGGCTTGCTCACTGCCCTGAAGAAAGGACTGGCAACACAAACTCTTGCAGTTACAGTTTTACTGAGTAATAGTGCAGTGATGGTTGTTTATCTCTTTATCACATATCTTCAGTGGCCTCTGACAATTAACTGCAACAGCTGTTCCCCTGTTGTGATATCATTCAAACAACTGTTTACAGATCACAGGTATGTATTATGGTGCCAAGGAGCACTATGTTTATTTATCTCTCCTCATCTTCATAAGCTTTATGTGGCTAAGGCTGAAATAGTTCATTGTGTGTCTTGTGGTAGTATTATTCTTCCATCATCATAGTTCATGACAGACTGCTCAAGCTGGTGATATTAGAGAAAAGAACAAGGTTGTAGCTTTGTACAGATGCTGTGTTTTATAGATTCTAAATGCATTTAAAAAAATATGTACTGTACATTTGCAAAAATGCAATTTTTGAGGCCAATTTCTCTTTAGGCAACAGATCGTTGTTTCAAAACTAGAGTTTTTGTCCAAATTTTAGATTTATTTTTCTTAGATATAAAGCGAAGTAACCAAACTTCAAAATGGACAAATAAACCTTTGTGAATCTTTGGGTAACATTGATATGTAGGGAAAAGGGAGCAAGCATGCATATTTGGGTCCAATAAGCATATGTCGCCTTGATATTGTGTGCAACATTGTATGCAATGAGAATTATTTGAGATTGCCTGCTAGGAAATACAGATCACAATATTTTTTGCAAGGCTGAAAAAATATATTAATGATTTTATGTATTATTAGGCAGATAAGTCCCCTTCCCCCTCCAAATCTTATCAAAATTGAACTCTCCTACATAACTGAGATCTGGCATGCAGTGATGAAAGTTGACCTATATATTCTATTTGACCTTTAATTCCTGGTAGCAGCCTGTTGTTTCATTAGGAACAACATGTTCTGAATGTTGTTTTCACTTATGAGCAGAATGGAAGTTATAATATGATTTGTGAATCAAAAGGTCAACAGAACATAAATTATCCCCATATTTACACCCATCATATCTACATTTTGATAAATAGATCTTGATGTATATTAGACAGCTTGCTCCGCATACTGCTTGTAGCAGCTGCATATT
The DNA here is from genome assembly GCA_003401595.1 of Venustaconcha ellipsiformis. NCBI lineage: Eukaryota > Metazoa > Mollusca > Bivalvia > Unionida > Unionidae > Venustaconcha > Venustaconcha ellipsiformis. Next base: position 12,063 of record QKMX01348487.1, read on the forward strand.
GATTTGGTAAAGTCATGTGCTTGCCCTGTTGTATTGTCCTTGTGTGAAGGTATTTGAGTAAGAATGGTAAAGTCAGTCTAGCTAATACAATATTATGATTGTTTCTGACACAGAATGTATTTTTTTGGAGCCACAAGACCACAGTTGTATGGAGATTCAGTATACATTGTATGGGTGATGCTGGTGATGCTGAAACAATAACTGATTTTACTATTCAAATATCAGTGGCCTATATTTGATTCATATTTCAGTGTTTACTGTGATGTCATCATGAAATGTTTACTATAGTTGGTTGAATCAGATGCCTTAAAAACAGAATTTTGATGCAATTCTGTAAACAGTAGTGACCAATCTAAATTGTTTTGACTTGTCTTCTTGTTCCTGAATTACTGAGCTTGGTAAGCTTTCTACACAGTGGATAACATTTTTAAAAATTGATGGAAAGAGATGGGGTTTTATTGCCGAAATATGGACCAATTCATTCCCATGCAAGCTGCCATTGTTAGCGAGCAAGTAGTGAGAGCCAGAGAAACCATAGTGTATATAGATGCATATATATTCTCAAATTTAGTTAACTAGTTGGTAAAACTGTACTAGCTTGACCTTGCTTCCCAAACATCTGAATTTGAGGACCTACTTGTCTATGTGACTTTTATCTCCATAACATTTTATGACCTGCATATTGATATTCTATAATTGTGAAACTATACCTTTTGCAGTTTTTTATTAGATGGGTAATCAGAAATAGTTTAGTATATACTCAAGGTTGAGAAGGTTTGGGAAAACTGGTCCTGATTGGGTGAACTTTATTTAATCTGCATGATTATTCGGAAGGTTTGTTTGACCTTTACAGTCTTGTGTTCAGAATTTGTGTTAATATTGTAATAGTTAAAAGTCATAAATGTGGGGATTTTTAAATTACTACAGTCATCATAAAAATTCTATAAAATAACCCAGATTAACAAGAAGACACAATACGATACAGTATATGACCTTTTGTTTGTCACAACCAAAGAACACATGTTGAACTTAAGAATTATTTTCATTTGATTGTTAAAGAAATATGGAAGAAACATGCCAACCATGACAGTGAATTTCTTGTGTACTGAAGTAACTTAACAACTTTAAACTTAAAGTTTCAAACAACAAAACACTCTAGATATTGCTGGCAATAATGGTAATGTGTCACTAGTGGCTACCACTGCTGTTGATTGACAAAGTTTGCATTGTGTCTTATTTCTGTACCATGGATAAATAATTCAGTGTGTTGCCGCACACAACTGCATCCCTTTGCAGGACTATAGTTAGTGCATAAGTTCACAGTATGGGAAACTAAGTGACACCAACACTTTATGGGGGTTGTCTTAAAGTTGGGTAACCCCCAAGGTGCATTCAGGTGGATAAGCTGACAGATAAATCATACAATGAATATTCAGATAACAGTTTCTGATTAAAATATTTGCCAAAAAGAAGTTTTATTTAAATATTTGTTTCAGTTATGATTTGCAAGACTAGTGTTTATAAAGTGTCAGAGTTGATTTATTACAGTTTATGACAGAATTGTCTGTTACATGAATCAGCCTGGCAAAACAAATGTGCTTAGACAAGCACTCTATTAAATCGGTCAGTCACTGAAGGAGCTAGAGATATAAAAAGGAATTTGAGTAGATAATTCAGTTGAATCTTCTGATGTGAAATGAAGGAAGACAGTCCAGACATTTTCAAATGATTGAACCTTAAAATCTCCCTGGCCTTTTTTTATTATAGGAAAACAGGTATGGTGTACTTTACATTGTTGCATGCAAGTCTGATGAAGTAAACATGGGTACCAGAGATACACAAAATCAGTTAGGTGTTACAGGATTTTGTTATGGTTAAGTAATAATGTCACCTTAATATTTTACATGCTTCCTATAAATTGTTCAGAGGAACACTGTCCTCTAAAATTTGTTGAGATGGATACTGTGTCCCTAAAAAGTTCTGACCCTGAAAAACACTTCATATGTAGATGACCTGATCAGATTTTCAAGATGACCTGATCAGATTTTCAGACCATTACAGCTATTTAGATTGCTTTGTACATACAGTCAAGAATGTATACAGTAGCCAATCAATGGAAAAAGACAAAAAGCTGCCTTTCTAGACAGGTGACCATTGGATTCAGGTTCAGTTCTCAAACTTGGTTCATGACAAATTTATGTACTTTGAACAGAATAGCATTAGCATTATTATTAGCAGTATTATCAATTATTCTTATTTTGCATGTATTATTATTAACAGTAGGAGTGTGCTACCATGATACATGTATTTAGTTTAGCTATTTAGCAACAATCATAAATTCTACAATTGTGTACATGCACTTGTTTCTCTCTCTCTCTCTCTCTCTCTCTTTTTGCAAATACTGTTATCTCATCTGACCCTACAAACCACCATAAATGTCCAAATATAAAAAATGATGTGAGAAGAGTTACCAAACTGTAAGGGATATCACTAATTCAGTGTACCTCATTAAAGGATAAAAACTGTTTTTGAAGTCAGTATTTTGACACCTTTTCAATTTTACTGGATTAGGAAGTACAAAGGAATTATTAAACATTTAAACAATGATTCAGGTAACATAACTTTATATGCCATGCTCATTGAAGTTTGCTTTGCATGCTTGTGTAGTCACTGCTGATATGCTTCAATGACTATGGAAGGCAGGTTGGAATGACTGCTTAGTTAAGAAACAAGCTGCAGACTGTGGAAGATGGTGACTGATGATTAGATGACAATCATATAGAAAAATATAGAAAATTGGCAAGGGGTTTATAGTTCATTCAAACAAAATCATGAATGATGTCTTTGTAACTCAGTGAATTTTCATGTTAGCTTCTTTAAATGAAGGTAAAATTATTTAATTCATTTCACACATGAGCAATTTCAGCACCATTGTATAGACAGAGTAATACTTGCCACTCTGTGCTGAAACAGGATGATCTGTTAACATCAAATTTGATGCCACTATAATCTGTAGAAGAGTCTGTTTATTATGGAGTGATCAGCTTTTCTGTTGTTTTTTTTTGTGTGCAGAACATAGGACATTCATTGCAGATTACATGTACACAGACCAGTCTTTTTTGTCATGTATCAGTTGAATGGTGTTGTGCTATGAATTACTTTTTTAAATCATACATTCATGCATGAAATCCAATTTGGTAATTTAGCTACATTTCAAGACACTGACATGAAAATTCAGTTAGAAACAGACACAGATATCTTTTGTGATGTTGCATGAAATGAGCAAAAGAATGGTCATTGTGACCACTGAACTCTGGTGACTGTTAGGACAGGTTTGAAGTTTTGAACAAATGCAATATGTACAAAATGCCTTGTTAGCATGACTGAACAAAACAAAACACTTGAGGTAGACCAATGAAACTTGGAAGACATACTGTTATTTGTATGTAAATGACCTGATTAGATTTTTCAGTCCTTTATTGCAGTTAGTCGGTGTTTACGCCTTTTTATAGCAATTTTTTTAATGAAACCATGTCAGCATAATTAAGCAGAAGCACTTGATGTGGACAAATAAAATATGTTTTATATGTATGCATTTAGTTTTGTTTTCAGAAATAAGTTTTCTTTGAGGAATTAAGATCATCTCCTATCTTGAACAATTTTGTTTTGAACTTAGTTTGAATTTGGTTATTATATTTAATATCCTTTTCCACCTGCCAGAAATTGTCCACTAGCTGATTTGATGAGTTGCATGCTTGCATGTAATATTAGCTGCAGTTATTGTGCATTGGGATTTTTTTTAATTTGAAGAGAAGACATTTGTTTAAATAAAAACAACAAATCTGGATATGGAAGGTTTTTCATCATAAGCAGTTATATAATCATTACTGACCATCTGACAGACTTTGTAATATTTCTACCAAGACATTTACATAGTACAAAATTTTGGAAGAATTGCATGAATGTTTAATAGCTAGTAATAGTAGCTGATAACATAACTTGCTATAGTGACCTTACCATTTTCTAACACTTTGATTGGATGGGCCCGGGGTGGCAGTGTGGTCTAAAGCGCTGACCGTTACGGATCATTGCCATCTC